>VKOC01006447.1:0-29338 GCA_009364415.1 Spea multiplicata
AGAGACGCTGCTCGCGACCAAAGTAACGGTAAGCAGCCTGGCAACCTAATTGAGGTCTGATTAGAAGACGACCTCGATTATAAGACGAGGGGTATTTTTCAGAGCATTTGCTCTGAAAAAACCTCGTCTTATAATCGAGCAAATACGGTAGTACTCTATATTTCTGAGGTTTTAATTAGACTTGTGCATTCACATTCGGGCAAACATGAAAACAAACACGAAGGGTGCATTTTCGTTGTTCAGCCTGAATACCGAAGAAACAAACATGGCAGCGGCAAATGTACATGAAGACGAAGACGCACAACACAAAGAATCTTCATGGTTTGCCCCTTTAAAGCTGCTAGGTACAGGTAATACATGGAGCTAACAGCAAGGAAAGTGTATGCAGGAAGTGACATCACATCCACTTAGAAGCTGTTTAGTGGCAAAGATGGCACAAGCAGGTTGTTTGTCACTAACTGAAAAGATGGCATAGACAAGCTGTTTGGGGACCAAATATTTTTCTGACAAGCTCTTCGAGGCAAAGATGGCATAGACAAATTGCTTGGGCTAAGATGGCAGTGATAAGCTGTTTGGGGGGCCACTGTGAGACACTTTGCTTGGATAAGTCAGGGGCCCTGGGGCCTTAGGTTTCTAGTTACGCCTCTGGTTAGAACTTTACTTTTGGATGAATCCCACTGATATAAATGTTTTTGAGCACTTTCCTTAGGGCAGACAAGAAGTCTAGTATCTGCCTCAGCCCCAGATCTCAAATCTTTACAATTACTATGGTTTACTGAACTAGTATGTTTTACCAAACTGTATTTTTTTCAAATAATAACTAAATTGTATGTTTGTTTGTGAACCAGGATTATTATAACCAGAATATGAAGATCATGTTTCACGAAAACAAAATTTAAATTCTACCTGTGATGTTCAATGTGTCAATATTCTACATAGAAGAGTTTTATACCTCCAAGGCTCCAGTCCTGGATGGCATGCATAATGGGTTAATTGAGGCTATTAATGGCTGAATGTCTTTCTTAAATGCGATCAGTTACTTTAATGTAGTTTTTCAACCTTGTTCCCTGTTCCAGTACCATGTATCTGTTTTTGCTGCCTCGTGTGTTTCTGGTTACATATATTTGGTCTTTTGTTTACACTTTAAGGCTTAATTTTTTTACACCTGTGCAGCCTTCACCTGCCCTGTGTCTATTTCTTCTGTGCTATTGTATTTTGCTACCCTCCCACTTGTTACCCTGACATTCTACACTGTCTTCTCCTAAGGTCCTGTTTCAGCTACACTCACTACTCACTGGTTCTGGTTTAGTTTGCCCAGTACTATTTCCACCACTACTCTATGTACCCCCTATATATTTTTATCTCTGCCTATCCATCTTGTTTCACTGTACCCTCAACCACCTAGGGGCTCCAATGGCCCTAACACAATGAAACCACACATTTCGTACTAGCATTCACATTTATGACAAGCAATATGCTAGTGTTCACTAAATATTTTAATAGAAGTATTTTCTTGATGACACATTAAGGTATTTTGTAATATTGTATTACTGTATGACTGCTCAAGTCAACAGTATAGGGAAACAGTAATATTATATATTTACATTATTCTCATAACTATCGTATCTACTAGAAGTCACAGATGGACCACGCCATATGTCATATCCTGTATAATCCTGTTTCTTGATGAAGCATCTACAACTAGAGATAAGAAAGTATAATTGAAAGTATGACAATACTCTATTACCTTTCTTGGAGGGCAGCCTTCAGTTATGGTTGTAGTGGATGTAGTTCCAGTTAAGGCTGATGTTTGAGAAGATGAAACACTTATAGAAACAGTTGATTGAGATGTTTCTGCAGAAGATGAGGTTTTGATTGTGGAAGTGACGGATGGTGATGAGCTGATTAAGGGGGTAGTTGTCTTGCAGGGGCCTGCAAACTGCTCAATTACACATCGTATACTGCAAATAGCATAGAAGTTGCACCCTGATTGATCTGTTATATTGTAAACAACATTTCCTGTAAACGTAGATAAACACATTAAATGAAATTATTGGGATACATCTTTAAAAGAAATGCTAACGCTACTACTGAATTATTTGTGTACTCAAAGAGCAATGATTTTAAATGAAAAAAGAAGTTGAATAATTATAATTATCAAAATGCAAATTGATATATAGAATTTTGACTCCCAGAGCACCAGCATATTCCATAGTGCCATTTACAATATGGGATAAACAATGACATTAAAATTTACATTATAGGGGGAAGAAATGAGACAGAAGACTGCATGGATGTGGATGATTTAGTTGCAGTGACAGCCATGTTGACAACTCAGTGGGCTGGAGATAACAAATGTTGGGAGAGGAACAGTAGGTTTATTTCCAGTGTGCAGGTTGTTGGTATTAGGAGAATAAGAGAATGAACAGAGGAGAGTCTGCCAGAATGAAGTGGGGAATTCCATAGATTAACACTGGTAAAAACTGGTTACATGAGTGAGAAGAATTGATAAAACACTTGAAGAGAGTGATGAAATGGAGGACTGCGTGAGGCCAGTAAGTAGTTGATTACAATAATTCAGCCAGGATATCACAAGGGAATGAATTAATATTTTAACTGTGTCTTGTGTGAGGAAATTACTAATCTAAAGAGATTTCACTCGTGAAGTTGGAAGGATTTGGTGAGCGTCTGGATGTTTGGTGTGTACTAGAGAAAAGAATCAAGTGTAACAACAAGGCAATCAATTTGGGCTGTTATTATGGGATTCTCAACAGTCATGGCGATTATCAGGAATTAACAACCGGGTGGACGGGGCAATATCTAGAAACCTAGTATTGCCACTTTTGAGCTGCAGGTAGCGGGAAGCAATCCATGATGCAATTTCTGATGATGAGGTGAGCCGGAAGACAGGGGGGAAGGTCAGGAGAGGGAAGGTGAATTAGCACAAAGGTGGTATTTGTAATGATGTAATGTGTATAATGAGTATTATGTTATGTGGCCACCTGTTTTTTATTTCTTGTACCCTTCGTGACAATGGCTGTTTTAACATTTCTGCAGTGCTCATCTTAAGCTGTAATTTTCTTCTCTCTCACTTTTTGTACCCATACAAGTTATATAAAATATGGTGATTTAAAAAAAATAATAGCTTTTTTCAAATTTTATAGAAAAAATTTGCAACTCTGACAAGGATCAAATTGTGATGGCAAACATTGTCCAGCGACAGGATCATGGGCGGCCAAGGCTCATTGATGCACGTAGTGGCAAAGGCTGGCCCATGTGGCCAAATCAAACAGACGAGCTACTGTAGCTCAGATTGCTGAAAAAGTTCATGCTGCTTCTGATAGAAAGGTGTCAGAACAAATGGTCCATCACAGTTTGTAGCCTCAGACCAGTCAGGGTGCCCATGCTGTCCACTGTCGAAAGCACCTACAATGGGCATATGAGCATAAGAACTTGGATCATGGAGCAATGGAAGAAGGTGGCCTGGTCTGATGAACATGTTTTCTTTTACATCACGTGGATGGCCATGTGCGTGTACGTCCCACCAGGATGCACTATGGGAGCAAGGCAAGCCGGCAGAGGCAGTATGATGCTTTGGGCAATGTTCTGCTGGGAAACCTTGGGTCTTGAGGATGTTACTCTGATGTATACCACCTACCTAAGCATTGTTGCATACCATGTATGTCATGCACCTATACCCAAAAACCCATTCAGCGCAACTTCACCCTGAGAGATACCGAATAGGGAGGGCCCTAAAGAGACACCCAGGGCAAGAGAGACTCTTGTCAGTGAGCAGGCAGGTATATATATATATATATATATATATATATATTAAGAATGGCAGTAGCATATATATAGTAGAGGTGGGACATGATCTGCTAAATGGAGCATTGAAAGCAAGCTGGGTCAGTATATGGAGGAGGTAGTCAGATAAGCCAGGATACGGTACACTGAGTGGGTAGTAAGCCAAGCCAGGATTCGGTACACGGAGAGGGTATTAGCCAAGCCAGGATTCGGTACACGGAGAGGGTAGTAAGACAAGCCAGGAGTCGGTACACGGAGAGGGTAGTAAGCCAAGCCAGGATTCGGTACACGGAGAGGGTAGTAAGCCAAGCTAGGATTCGGTACACGGAGAGGGTAGTAAGACAAGCCAGGAGTCGGTACACGGAGAGGGTAGTAAGACAAGCCAGGAGTCGGTACAGGGTATAACAATAAAGGAAATAACAGCAGCACGTCTGGATATGAAGACCACACAAGGGTAATAGCAAGCAGGGCTGCAGGACTTTTAAATTCGGCGCCACACGAAGCCACACACCCCGATCAGGAGTAACCACCGCCCAAGCAGGAACGCCTCCTGTCAGTTCTCAGGACGGATGCGCCCCCTCCTGTGAGTCACACACTGGCTGCCAGGAGACCAGGGCCGGACTGGGACTGAAAAGCAGCCCTGGAAACATTTGGAGACCACCCCCATATAGTTTATTGTCGCGCTCTTATAACCACACGCACCCCTTATACATACCCGAGTCACACTATTTGACATACAAATAACTATAAAACATTATTTTTATCACATTATTTGTATTAAAATACCAGAAAGCAAAAGTGTTAAAAGGCCTTAATAAATTAAATACATTAGACAGAATGGAATCAAAACATTTGCTACTGTTTTTTTTTTAGATGAAAAAGTTCCATTTAATTCAGTGGAAAAAAACAGTGATCACATTATTCTTCACGGTATTCTTGTAAGAAACTTTTATTTCTTTATGAATTCATGTAATTCATTTAATAAAAGCTATGATTGAGACATTTTTGGTTTTTGTTTTTATTTGCCAACCTGCCCCCCTAGTTATGCACATCTGCCCCAGGCTTGTCACTCTGCCCCCTTTAAACCCCCTATATGCCCCTCTGCCTTCAGAAATGCCTTATACCCCCTATGTGCCACTCTGCCATATAGGGCAGAGGCCTTCCCACGTAAATGTATGGCTTAGTATTTAGTAATAGGGGTTATGCTGTACTACCGTCAATTTCTGGTTCAGTGTATAGTGGTTGGAGTTACGCTGTACCATATCTGTTAAGCAAAAGTTCTTTATTTAAATTCTTTATTAAATCCTTTATTTAGCCAACATAAATTCGTGTGTGTGGAGGGGGTGCCGCATACAGGAATCGCCACAGGTGCCAAATATGCCCCTGGCCCCAAAAAATGGTTTTGGATGCCGCAGCAAGCTATTATTAGCTTGTCTGCTGCCCTGCGGTCTGTGGACCTAATGCAGAGCATCTTCTCCTCCGTGATTTTGAGGTCAGCCCCCATGGCAGCATAGGCGTGAGTTTCCCAGATGCGGTGACATCAGGCGTCACGTCAGAGCTCAGAGTGAATCCTGGTTATCAGGATTACAGTGGCGGCCAGCAGTGACAGATATTATATGCATTATATTGAGTTGGGTTAATTACAGGCTAAGCCTGGACATAATAAACTTTAATTTCACCTGTCTTTTGTGCTGTTGCATGTAAATTCTCACTTCCTTATGAGTTTAGTTTTAGTTTTAACTATCATGATATAACATAATGCATGTGGGCCAGTATTTGCATCCCTTTTTTTCCAGGGGTTGGCAGCATTTCACACTTCGCCCTATGCAGCACAATGTCTTGGGCCGGCCCTGCTCTGATGTTTTCAAAATTTTGTTTCTATAGCATCAAAGTCTTGTTATTTTTCCCATTTGTTGTAAAGCATAAAATGTTAAGCAATGTGTATTTGCTTTATTTGGTAAAATATTACAGATTTAATAGTGTTGTTATGATGTTTATAAATTTTAGGACATTATGTAATATGGGGGTATCTGCTTTACTTTTCATTAGGTCCAGAAAAAAGTACCTAGTCTGCCTTAAGAGAAATCCAATATATTCAAATATTTATCCATACATAAAAATATAATTATAACTTACCGTACAGTAATGTTTTATTTGGGAACAGAATAGTTCTGGCATTATTCTTCACTGTCAGGCTTACAAATGCTACATCTTTTCAATACTCTCATATACAGACTTCTTTCTTTCACAAGAAAATTGATGACATAATCAGTTACTATCCAATAATACTATGAATAAACTACACATGGAAACTTCACATAACACTCGGTAACAGAAATGGAACCCTCAGAACAGACCAAGTAGCTATCATGGAGTTTATATATGGAAACGGTGTTTCTCAAAAGGTTTGCATCTTTTGATGTGACTGACTAGCAAGATTAGCCGAACGGCTCATGCTAGCAATCAATTTTAGCGGTCTGTAGATCTCATAGCAATATGTCTTAGTGGTTAAATTTATTTCTTATTGAACGTAAAGTACCGAGCTAGACTTCCGGTACTTGCTAGATATAGGGGTTAGTTGTACTGCAGAGCGAGTTTGTCGGAGATATTACTGTTTTTGCTAAGACAGGTTTTTTCCAGCCCGTGAACAGCAGCAGATGTGATAAACCTTGGCTTGTGGAAGAAATAATCTTGTAGTTGGAAGATGCTTTCTATTTGTTTATAAGCACGTAGCCACAAAAAAAACACGCTTCTGGCAGAAAAGTACCGGAGTTGCATTAGCAGAGCAGAAGTTCTCGGAGATCATTACTTGTTTGTGATAGAACCGTTTATCCAGTCTCGACTGACAGCAGCCACGCATGTTGATAAACCTTGGCTTGTGGAGAAATAATCCTTGTAGTTGGAGATGTTTCTATTGTTTTCAGCATAGTGCTTGTAGAAATACCAGCAGTTGATGCAGAGAGAGTTGTCGGAGATATTACTGTTTTTGTAGAAGGTTTTTCAGTTGTGACTGCAGCAGATGTTGATAAACCTTGGCTTGTGGAAGAAATAATCTTTGTAGTTGGAGATGTTTCTATTGTTTTTAGAGTAGAGCTTGTAGAAATACGGGCAGTTGATGCAGAGAGAGTTGTCGGAGATATTACTGTTTTTGTAGAAGGTTTTTCAGTTGTGACTGCAGCAGATGTTGATAAACCTTGGCTTGTGGAAGATATAATCTTTGTGGTTAGAGATGTTTCTTTTGGAATTGTAGTTATACAATGACTATAGTCATCACAGCAAAGAAATCTGATTAGATAATTGTAACAAAATTCTAATTCCTGATCCACGTTCCTGCACACAAGTCCCACTGATAAATTACACTGTATAGTTTGGTTAAACTCTGGGGCATTTTGTTCAGATCTGCATTCAATATCTTTGGGCATTTTACAGATATATTTTCCAGAGGAAATGATTTTATCATATGACTCAAATTCTCCTCCGTATGGCTGCCATGATGGCTTATTTTCATCAAACCACTGGGTCCATGTACACCGGGGGTTACAAAATGGTGTTGTTGATGTACTTGGGCTTTTAGTGCTTTGTGTTAAAGTCTGTGTTACAGGGAAGCTTAATGTGGTTTGTTTGGATATAGTGGTTATTACTTCTGTTGTGGTGGGGCAATGACTGTAATCATCACAACAAAGGAATCGTATCTCATAATCATAGCACATACCCATATTTGTTAGCTGATCTTTGTTTTCACATACCAACCCAACTGATAAATTACATTGTACAGTTTGTTGCAATTCTTCCAGAATCATGTCTGGTTTCTCATTTGCTCTGCACTGAATATCAGTTGGAAGCTTACAAATTGTTTCACCAGAATTAATGATGTGTTCATAATTTTCAATGTCACCTCCATTAGGTCCTAAAGAACGCTTATTTAGATTAAACCATGGTGTCCAAATACATTTTGGTTGACAGATAGTTGTAGAGTAGGGTTGGCTTGTGGTTGTAGAGGTCTGAGTTGTTAACGTTATAGGTGTGACTGTAGTTGACAGTGATGTTATTATAGTAGATGGAGATACTGTTGTGCAATGAATGTTTTTTTCACAACAAAGAAATCGCACTTCATAATTGTAGCATAACTGCATAAACCTAAGCTGGTCTTTGTTCTTGCACACTAAACCAACAGATAGATCACATGTAATATCCTGCCCTAACTCCTCCAGTGGTTTATCAGGAAAGTCAGGTGCTCTACATTGTATATATGTAGGGTTTTTACATATGTCATATCCAGCCACAATAATGTTGGTATAATTTTCTGAATCACCTCCGTCAACCCCAAAAGTAGGTTTGTTCTGATCAAACCACTCCGTCCAATTACAAACTGGTGCACAGCTAGTTGTTGAAGCAGACTTTTCTGTTGTTGAAAATGTTGATGGCTGTTGGCTTGTCGAAGTACTGATTTTTGTTAGAGAGACTGTTAATGATGTTGATGTTGTTTCTGATGTTACTGTTAAAGTTGAGGAAAAATAAAATGATTATTTACCAATAATTTTTTCTGTTCTGTTTCATCTACTTTGCTTAATTCAACAGCTGTGCAACTAAATTTAATATCAAGTATATAACGCCTAGCACTGTTGTATGTCTAATCTATCCCTTGGCATGTAAAATGTTGGCTCATATCATTGTTTGTGTTGAGAACAATGTTATGTGGCACAAAAGCAGATACCTGTAGGTTGTTGCCATAAGCCCCGGACTAACCATCTGGTACACTAGGTGCTAGTAGGTAATTGAAAGTACACCATACGCACCTGATCTGCTGTTCCGGTTAGCGTAAAACGTGCAGCCTATCCAATCTTTACCTGCATTTACGTCATCAGGCAGCTGCTGGACTTAAAGCGCCATAAACATTTAAAATTCTTCCAACATGGAAGAACAGCCTCATAGCCCTTTCAATCCTCTATGGACGTACCGGTACTTTTGTCACTTCTGACATCACCGGAAGATCATCACCGGAAGGTCATCGGAGGACAGGATATCCCCTGCAGGGATATCCGGTCGCTCCGATGAGGCACAGACACTGTGATCTCTATGCAAGTCCCCACAGACTTGCATAGAGATCACAGTGTGATCGGTGCAGGGGGATCGCGGGGAGGAGAGTGAGAAATCATGTTTCTCACCCTCCTCCCATGCTGAAAAATGAAACGGAGAAAAGGTTAGTGATTTAAAAAAAATCACTAAAATAATAATAACTAATACTTAAAAAAAAAACAATAACATGAGCTAAGTGATGTCATTGTGACATCACTGGCATTAATAAATAACCAGAATGAGAAATCTGCACACTCCAAGGGAACTCAGGTGCTTAACTGTGCCAAGAAGGGCCAGCTCCCCAGTGAATCCAGAAGGTAAATAAAGGTTCCAGGCACTCAAGAGTTCTAGCATCAGGCAGATTTATTGAGAAAAAAAAAACAACGTTTCGACCTCACAGTGAGGTCTTTTTCAAGTGCCTGGAGCCTTTATTTACCTTCTGGAATCACTGGCATTAATAACATGTTCAAGAAGTCCCTAAGAAGACCTCTAACCGTTTTTTTTAATAAAAAAAAATAATAAAAAAACGAAAACAAATTAAAAAAATAACTAAGTTCTACCCATTGGTACACAGTGATTACATTATTAAAATGTTCTACCTCCATGAGGACTTGTGCTATAGCTGAGTGGAAGTACTCCATGTGTAATACAATGATATGTATTTGTAACGATAGTTCCGTTTTCTCTACAGATTGCTGTTTTACATGTCTCAGTAGTATCTGTTGCATTGTAGATGGTCTCGTTAAATTTGTACATGCGACCTTCATATTCACACATGCACTCTAAAAATTAACAAAGGGCAAATAGCATTGTTAATTACAGGAAAGGAACAAAAGACAACATTTTTTAAATTTTTTAAAATTTTATCCAGATGCTTACCTTCAACTTTATATATGCATTTGATGCCATCTATGGTGCAATTACTGTTGAAAAGATGTAAACAACATATTTTTTTAAATTACAAAATCATACATGTACAATATCAGCAAATGTTATTTCATACGTATTACGGTATATAAACCATCCATTTAAAAATACAGTACCTATGATGCAGTTAGTTTAGACAACTACTAAATCAGTGATTCCAACGTTGCTGTACAAATTGGAGTATAATATGCACCATGTATATTTTTCAGGAATAAAGTTGCAGTATAACTTGATATAAAGTTTATTTAATGTTGTGAATACTATAGGTAAGGTTTTCAAGTAATTATAACCTCCCAACAAAAAAAGTTTTTAGAATGCTTTAAGTTAAATAACAAAAGCCATAATTGTGTATGAAGCAAATAAATCATGGTAAGCTGAAGAAAATGAGAAAGGCTGTCTCCTGTTGGCCAACCGTAATAAGAGGTATAGGGTGTAGAGCTAGTAGACTGAACCTTCTATCAATATCTGCCATATAGTGATAAAAGTGGCTGGTGGACATGGGAGCAGGCAGGCTGCATCTTGCCACAAATATAGCAAACAATCTAATAATAATTACTAATAATAAATGACTTGTAGATATGTATGTGAGTTATTAGTCTAGTAGCAAGTGAGCTATACAAAGCTATAAAATAACTTGGAAAGAGGATGGTTTTTTACCAAACATAGCAGTTTTTTCTACTAGGAACACTAGCACCAGGTTTATAATGCTTCCTGTCCGCATCATAGCATCCACATATGGAGACACATTTCATTTCATCCTCATCAAAAAAAGGTTTGTTTTTTGGACAACTTGGATAACATCCTAGTGAACAAGTCAGAACAAAAATTGTTAAGCTTTACAAAACCAAGGCACACATTTATTTTTTCATTTAAGGCACTTAAGATAAGACTATCACTTAGTGCTTACCTTCTAAACCTCTTATCTCAAAAGCACACTTCCCACTTGGGTTCCTGCACGTTTTCATACATGGAGCTCCACATGGCTTATAATGCCATTCACATTCTTGATCAGAATTGTAGTAATCACAAAACAAAGCTGTTAAGAAACAAAATAGCTGATTTAGTATGAACTAGATTAAATCGATTAAAAATAACTACTTAGCAGGGAAAATCAAGCCATCACATGCATCATAAAGTCTATGCTGAGTGTCTAAATGTATACCGGGTACTGGCAGACCCTTTTTTAAATGTATGGGCTCTTTTCAAGATATTTTAATTCCACATTTGCCATAATCAGATATTTTTTTCATGTTAAATATTTGTAGCTTTTTTGTGTGATCGGTGGAAAGATTAGAAGTGAGAGGTTAAACATGCGTCTTTCTTGTTGCTGTTTTTTTACGGAACAGATGAAATATTTCTTTATTTATTTTTATATTCATCAGGTTTTTTTTACAAGTCAAATATAGTTGATGCCTATATATTATTCCTAAAAAAAACAAACCACTAGCTTGAAAAATATTTGTTGAGCGCCATAAAATATATTTCATTTAGAAAACTGAACATACTGAGCACTGATGTGCACTTTCGCTCATGAGTGTCCAAAAAGACCATGCAAGTTGTAGATCAGTAATAGATTGAGATACATTTGGCTACTGCTACACTGAACAGGGCTTAGTATGACAATACTTCATTGTTTGGAGTCTTGCTACTAATTATGTTTATTATAGCAACAATACGCCATTACTTACGACATGTATTTGGGTCTCTCCAAGAGATACATACTCCAAACTCTCCACATGTCTGGGCATAGGCAGCCACAGTAGTACAGTAACACTCACAGTCCCCTCCGCTGTTGCAAGCACAAGAGTCAGAGACACACGCATCATAGAACGGAGATGGATTTACCTACGGATACCAGCAGAGAGTAACAAAAAGTAAATCTGGAGTTCACTGCTCATGGCAATAAATGTGATGTTTTGCCCAGTTTTTCTATATTTTTTAATATGATGGACCACACATAAAAAAATTGGTATCGAAAGGAAGCCCTACCTGTCCTTGGAAAAACAACATATAATTCATGTAAGTTCACTAAACATATTAATTAAACACATATATGGCAAAAAGCTACTGGGGTATAAAAATATGTTGTTTTGAAAGGGTTAAGAGTGTTTTACACACTTTTCATTATATTGTATGAGCCCACATAACATTATTTATTTGCATTCGGTATAATCTATGCAGTATATAAACAGGTTATTAAAAATAATTGTTCACATTTTGCAACTCCACATCAATGCAGAAAACCATGTATCTGGATTACAAAACAAATGGTTTACTCCTTTCTTTTTGCTGCTGTGTTGTTTGCTCTCTTTTGAGTAATTCTGTGATTTGCTAGTCAAGGTCATATCATTTTACATCAAAATTTCACATGGTGTGATTGTTAATGGTGGGTTATTACATACGTGTGGATGGCACGCTGAAAAAACAGGACTGTTTATTATGCTGCACTGCTTCTGAGCCCAAGACAGACGGTATGGGTTCATAGCACAGGCGTTCCTCGTAAATTTGGCATCTGGGCAAGCTGTATTCAACTTCCAACTGTTTCCAAATTCTTCTATATTTTCTACCACAGCATTTCCCCGGGTAGTAAAATCATTGTTCCCATTTCCATCAAAGTTTCCACACAGTCCGCAGAGTCTTCCCTGCAGCAACAATGATTTAAATGATTTTGTAAGATTATGTGAAATACACTATTTGTGTCTGATATCATTAAGGTGTTAATTTATGTACTATATAAACATATAAATAATTTTAAAAAAATGTTCCCGTTTTGCAACCCAACATCAGTGCACAAAACCATGTCTCTGGATCCCAAAACAAATAGTTTTCCTTTCTTTTTGCTGTTGTGTTGCTATTTGAAGATAGACAAAGTTGAAAAATATAATACTTACAACTGCAATATGTCCAAATTAAAAAAAAATGATCGTGTTCTCTCCATATTTGCAGTATGAGGCAAGACGAACAAATTCAGCCAATAATTTGAGGCAAGTCAATAATTTTGTTAAACCCCCAAAACAACATCTGTTTTATTCTGTTCTATACCTATACACAATTTCTGCTAAGTGCTAAGAACATTTGTTCTCAATCATGTATCATAGCTGTTAGAGGGTCTTCTGTGGAATGCAACCGTATCATATGACTGGTCCAATAGGATTCCTAAAATTCACATATTGCCCTTATATAGTAAGAACGTATACCCTAAAGGATTATAAAAACTTGTGTTTAGAAGGGCAGGGTTTCTTTCTCCTTCATATTCTCAAGAATACAGAGCCTACAGTACCTACGAACCACCATTTGTCTTCAATCTGTACCATAGGTATACTAGTTTGTTCTAACAAATAAGCCTATTTAAGACTTAGAAGCTGTGGTCTTGACTTGACGGTGGCTTTTTGGTCATGGAAAAGTTTAGATATTTAAGACAAACAGTTATCTAACAGACAGACTAACACGTTATGGTCAATGGACAATGGCCAGTCTGATCAAATACATATTGGCACATAACAAAAATGAACTGCGCACCAAGCCAGTACAGGGGCTACCTTCTGTCATGATATAAATACTACCTACAGAAGTGACTGACTCTGTAAAAAATATAGATTTGTTTCTTAATGTACCTGGGTACCAAATTAATTTAAATCTCACCTTAAATGTTTTTGTAACTTTGATGAATATGCTGGTCTTCTTGTCCCATAAAAGTAACAGGCCATTTTTAGCTTCTATGACCAAGTAAATTCCCATTAAACGGACCCTGTAGGGGACCTCTTTACCTATACCTCTTTGTACCACATTCAGATGATCATCAGCAAGAATGAGCTCATAACTCTGTGAAAAGAATGAAAGCATGTTTATAAATAAAGTCATATTTGATAAGAACCGGCACAATCATTGATTAGAACAATGCATATATTTTATTGTTATTTATGCAATATCTCATTAAATGTGTTACTCACACCCAGGAAAACTTTAATGGCTTTGGAGCAGGTCATGCCTGTGGTGCCACAGGGTATGTTCTCAGTGATGACTCTAAAGGTGCTATTGCCATTATCCAGACTGCAATGATCCTGGTTGTTGACATAGGTAGGATAATGGGTTAGCTTAAGATTTCTACTATACTTTATGAAGGAAATGCATTAACAACTTTAAAGAACACACACATCTGGTAAGAGTAAACTTGACCCACTAGATTAGATTAATAATTAAACAAGTTAACAGTTAAATCAATTACTACTACATACTGTTAAAGTTCTGTTTTTTATATTAGTGAGGGTGATTGAACACACATTTTCTGTTAGGCATTAGAACAAATATGTAATATTTCACATACTTCTTAAATGTGATATGATACTTTATGATACTTTATAACATTTCAATGTCATTTATAATATGCTTAATAGGCTAATTTGTTCAATTCACTACAGGTAGGCAAAGGTTACTATTGGTCTCTAAACAACTTATACCAGTCTGTTGTGCAGGCAGAGTTTTAGTCAAGATTAGTCTGGGTATTGCCAGTATCATCAAAAATAAAGTAGAGGATTTAAAGTGATAAAATAGGTTATGTACCTGTGAGAGGGTATACTGACAGTTGCCATTAAAACTGTAACGGTTTCCATCAAAAGTAATATAATGTCCGTCTCCATATACTTTACAGGTCCCTAAACATGAATTGTCGGTACATTCCCACATTCTGTTCTTGCAAACACTATAGGAAAACAAAAGGATGACATATTTTTTCTTGGAGATTCTGAAATGTTAAGCCCACTTCTGCTTTACATACCAAGTGTTACATTGGACTGTGATTGAATCTCCTGGTGCAAATATGACCTCATTGTGGATACAGGGACACTGCGTTTCTGGAATGCAACCACCTTTGTCATCTGACACTAGCCCTGATGGACAGACACAACCTGGAACACATCTTGTATTGTACTATTTAAAAAAAAAGGCATTATGGTTATCACATATATAATACAGCTACATATAGGTTTGAATGGGTTTGGAGAATAGGATTTTAAACCAAAGTTGTAGATGTTGCTAGCTTAAAATATTTAGCTATCATTGTCACTATGTTGCTGATTGAGGGCATTTCTTACAGAAGCATGTTAGATAGACCCAAAATTCTCTCTACTCAACTCACGCATTGCATATCAAGGGTCTGACAACTTTTAAAGCATTCTGATCCCTTCATGTTTGGCTTTTCATTGTCACAGCCAATGTAGATCATGGGGTCTTTGCAGTCTAAAACAGAAAAACATGATGAGTTCAAAGGGATAAAGGTGGATTTTTGGTAGAGACAAAATTGTTTGGGGGAATGTTGGGTGATTCATGACTTAATTTACATAGATGAAAATGAAAAGCATATTTTACCCTCCAAAAATTATAAAGTCTAAATACATTAGCATGGCTACTTGGACAAGGCTTATCATAAACGAACACAGAGCGGTATTTTATGATTGGAAATACAATGTTTGCTATAATATTTTTGGCACCTGAAACACTTGGTGGAGTGCAGCTTAGTTTCCCTTTGGTACACGTGCTGTGGATTTAAAAAATAAATATGACACCTTTAGAAATCAGCCTTACACATGAATCTAGACAACCTCTGGAACATAAGACATTTATTTCTTCCATACCATATTGTTCCACTTTCATGGATGGTCTCTCCTGAGAGCATAGGAATGCCCCTAAAATAACAAGGGCAAGAGGCTGCGGGGACACATTTACCACTGATGTCCAAGTAATATCCCATTCTGCAGGTACAGCCAGGCAGTGGATCAAAGTGTATATTGCACATAATGTCACGTTCACTAAGAGAGCGGCAAGTAGGTTGACAGGAAGTGATGCTGGAGCTGAAGACCAAGTTGTTGGGGCAAACTGTGACATACTTGCCTGTATGAAGAAAAGGGTTCTAGATTAGTGCTGTTAATAACCCATTGAGACAATGTTCTCTATTCTATTAAAATTCTAGCCAAGTTGAAGTGATTTGCATAACCATTAAATGTCATATTGAAAATAAATGTGTATACATTTTTATATCGCTGGATTATATCGTAGTGAAAAACATATTCCTCAATGTAACTATAGAGCTTTCTGGAAGCTACATTTAAATGTCTGCCAGATTTTACACTGACATTGCCAAGATCCAACAAATGACAAAAGCCGGGTCTCAATTGTGCAGAAATTGGTAAATACATTAAGAGTGTGAAAGGCACACTAACTATAGCCATAGTTATGTGTAGTATAATGAGATCTGTCACATTTAAAAACAGTTTGTTACACAAAAAAACTTTTGTGTATATATATCGCAGGAGAAGTACTCCCTTTGGTTAACTTACTCTAATGTCTTATGTCCAATGTCATATATCCTATATAGCAAAGTATCACCGGAGCTGCTTAGAAATGTGAACTCTACTCTGTATGTGGCAACAATGAATATACAAAAAGCTCTCAATGAGAGAGACGGGGAAAGAGAGGAGTAGGTACTCACTGGATACAAATGTATCACCCTCAATCATAAATGAGGAAAAAGTAGGAACATCAGCCAGGATAATAGTCAAAACATACAAATGGTATTCACAGATAACCTTAAATACCCTCCCTATAAGGTCAGGTGACCCAACTGGGGCAATAGTAACAAACAATCACTTAATTGGTTACCAGCAACCTGAACAGTGTATAATACATTACAAAAAATACAAAAAAAGATATTATCACTCCCATTCTCGTTATTTATACACCACAGAATAGTAGAAATGTGTAAATGTGTAAAACACATAATCAGAAAGGACATGCATACAAACACGTAAAGTGAACACAGAATGTATTCAGTCAATGTGTTAATGGAGGTGTTGTTGCTATATGTGGAAATACAAGAAAACACATGATAAAGATTCAGGTCATGGCTATGAATCTTTAAATCAGATCAGCCCAGGAGGCAAGGGCATTGTGATATTCTTGCCAATCCTCCCCTATCATTTCAATCAATGAATGTTAAAAGTTGACATTCTTGGATTAACACTTACTGCAAGCTTTAGTCTCCCATTTTTCTATAATGACTCCTTTGACAGCACAGGCCCGTACATAAGAGGATAAGGCAGCACACATGCAGTCCTCACTCTTTTCACAGCTGCAGGTATCAGTCAAGCAATTCTATGGGAGGAGATGCATTAGTTTACTGGTTGTTTTTTGCCATTATACTCCATTAGTTGTTTGTTCCTATTATGTCACCTATACTTTCCACCGTAAGCTTCCCCAAACTTTCCCTCTTCCGGGGTTGGGCACAGGAATAATAAAACAAGGACGGTGCTAGCCCCAGACAGTCTTCAATGGGTAGGCAAAGGGCATGACCAAATAATGCTCCGCTGCCCTTAGAAAGATAAATGTAAACCAGAAAACATAGCTTCACCCAAAGACTCCAAGTCTAACTTAAAAAGTTTCCAGGTATGATGTCGCAGAGGGCATGGAGGGGACATAAACTGACATTTCCCAGAATTTAGCACCTTGACAGGGCTCCTGGAATTCACTTGTCATTTTTCTCCACTTAAAAAGTCATAAATATGGCTAGGCTGTTGGGAACCGTGGATAACCAGCTTGTTGTGTTTTTTATCCCCAAGATCCTCTCAGTATAAATTAGTGCAATGCAACAAAAGTAATTTTGTCCCACAGCATAAGCCGGTAGCGATATCCCAAGGCTTCTGCAGCCACGTATGCGCTGTATGCATTATATATTAAAAATAATAATTAATAATAATTTTTATTTATGCATCTTTAAATGGAAAATTTTTTATCATACAGAAAAATAAAAAGTAACCTTGTAATAAGCAGATGGGTTCACAAAATTGTGACACGGGTGGAAGACTTCATTGGTAGCAATGAGCAAACCACACCAGTGTTTTGCATATTCCTCTGAAAGGGAAGAGAAAAACAAAGGATAAGCTGGTAAACCAAACATCAAAGAGCATAACGGATAGGCAGTGCTTACACACATCATAAATATGAAAAAAATGCCAGGAAAAAAATCAATGCCTGTTTTCTAGACACCTACCACTTTCAACACTTAGTGAACAAGGGTCATCAAAAACATTTTTGACACTCTGACAATCAGCTGCCGTCTTCCAAGTATTGACAAAGGCAGCAGCTGTGCCTTCGATTACCCCATTGATGGCTTGGAAATCATCTGCTTGCTGGTTATTGAAGTTCCCACAAAGACCTAAAAATAAAAAAAAATGTTTAATAAATGTACAGGCTACATTTTATAGTTATGTCCCCAAACATACCTAATAATTCTTGGGATATATCCCTGCGGCTTCAGGTATGACAATTAATTACTAGGCATTCTGGACAGAATTCTGATCTCTGAGTGGAATGAGTAGTAGTGATGTTCAGCTCAATCTACTCCCATGTGTTTTTATATATTATTTGCTTTTTTCTTTGCCCACCCATGACAATCTAGCTTAGAACCTTCAAAAGCAGACATATTTATCATTAAACAGAAGCCATTGTGTTAATTAAAATCATTAGGTATTAATTAAATTAGGGTTGGGGTGCATCTCTTGTGTTAAATGTATTATCATTTTTTAAATTTAGTGAAGGCTTCTTATACTTAGTGGGACTACATATTTCCAGGTAACTATATACTACTGTGGTTATATTATATCAGACTATTTACTTCTCATTTGGAAGACACACTAAATGACAATAGATAGACAATGCCCTTACCACAAGTTTTTGCTTTATATGAAGGATCCAGAACCAAATATAACTGCAGGAAAGGTTGGACTTGAATCACTACCTGGAGTCCAAAGTTTGCGTTAAAGATAATGTAGAAAGGTGAAGGCTTGAAAAGTATAAAAGTAGCTGCAAACAAAAACACATAATCGTTAGTATTATACAGGCTTAGCGGTGGCTAGATGGGTCCAGCCTACAATGTGTTCATATCTTGACAAAGATACCAATGGAGACCAGCGTAAATTTGTACTTCATAAGTCTTAATTAACTATTCTCCTCCCCCCTGTGTATTCCAATCTATATTTTTCTCAGCTTTCCTATAGTTACTCATTTTGTTTCTGTCTTCCTTTCATTTGTATCTCAAAAAACTAACGTCAATAAGAAAGAAGGACACATCATTCAGTGTGAAGCCAGCACATGAAAAAAGTTTCCGCTCTGAGCAAAATTAGTCTAAGTCAAGGGGAAAAATGTATATAAGTGTTTCTGATATTTTGGGATATAGGGGATAACTGGCTTGTTATGAAAGTATCATAATGTTGATAGTGGGATAAGTGTGCCAATGTCCTTTCTTCTATTTCCTTTTCTTCTACCTTTTAGTGTTTTTTTCAGATATGCTCTTTTCTATTTAAATACTTATTTACCTATTGTAACATTAAATTATATATTGTGTAACATCCCAGTGATATTTTATACCCATCTTGTCTTAACTACTATTTCAAACAACAATTATTAAAGTTAAACAAGTAACAGTTGTTGTTTTACAAGTCTGTTAGGGGGACCCTAGCTTTCCACCGCCCAGTAAACTTTGGCAACACAATCTCAGAAAGCAGTAGATTTATTAAAGTGTCATAACCTCATTGAAGCAGATCACTTGACACTTGACACATTAACGCCTTAGTGCGTAATCATGAGTACAGATTTTATTTTATGTTTTATATGTTGTGTGTTCATGAATGCATGATCCCAGTTCCTGTGCATGTGAAGACCTTGCTTGATGGACAATGGGGAAATAAAGTGTTTATAAAGTGTTTATAAATGATACATCCTTTAGTGGGGAAAAATCTTTGAAAAGTTCCATGGCTGGCAAACATGCATATTAACAGATATTGAAGGTGAAACTATTCTGTGTTTTAAAATGAATCTCTTTAGATAACAATTGTGCAAACCTGACTTTAGTTAAGTGAGGTGTGTTTAAACATTTAATTTTTTAATAAAAAACATGAAAATTTGGTAAAAAATCACCACAGCTTAGCAGTAGATATTCTATATTAGAATTTTCATGTTATTCTTTAAAGATAAACAACGAGTTCTAACATTAGTGTCATTTTTATTTGATGCTTTAATTCACAATAAAATATTAGACTTTTTTTATGAAGTTATGCTGGTAAAGCAACATGCACGCTTGTATACATTGCACAAACCTGTAGTTACGGGCAGTTCAGTATACATAAAATTCAGGTAGACATCGCCAAGAGATTTGATCTCGATTGTCTAGCAAAACAATGAAAGAACATAACAAGATCAGTGAAAAAAACACAGTGAATGTGTTAACCCCTTAATGACAAGACTATTTTGTACTTGTAGTACACTTAGGGACAAAGGGTGTTTTAACATTTTTGCTGAATTACTGTTTAGCTGTAATTTTCTTCTTTCTCATTTAGTGCACCCACACATTATATATTGTGGTTTTTTTTCTGGACAAGCAGGGCTTTCTTTAGATAACATTATCTTCATCATATCATCTAATTTACTAAAAACATTTATAAAATATGGTGATTTTTTTTCTTACTTTTATTTGAAAAATATTTTACTCATCTGCAAAAACTAGTGAACTTGCTAATATTTGTTTAGAAATACCCAATGTTATTATGTTTTGTTTGCTTTTTTGTATGTTATAGGGTAATAAGTAGTGTAATATTTTTTTCAAATATGGTCATATTGCCTCCATCTCCTATTTGGGATATCATTGAAGCCGACCAATGCAATTTACTCCATCAAACCCTTTATGTGTGAAAACTAGACACCCCAAGGTATTTAAAATGCTAGTATTTTAACTCTTTCCATGCACTAATTCTACCACCAGCCTTTGCCAAATTTTAAGGTAGTAAAAATATATATTTTTTCCATACACATTTAAATTCAGGTATGAATTTACCATTCCTGATATATGCCACTGTCAAACAACCCTCAATATGTGTTCAACAACATCTCATGAGCACAGTGATACCACCCATGCATATGTTTGTTTGGGTTGTGTGGTGTGTAAAAGCCACATTTGGGAGGTGTGCATTTTTGAAGTTGGAATTCTGACATGTTGTAAATTCTGCCCCCATATCCTATTTGGGAGATCTTTGAAGCTGGTCAGTTCAATTTACCCTCTCAAAATTATTATATATAATAATATATATATATATATATAATATATTATTATTTTTTTTATTATATTAATTAATTAATTATTTTTTTAAAGTGTTAAAACTGTTCCCATGCTCAGCATTTTAACCGACCAGCCTTTGTCACGGTTTGCCATAGAATTTTTTGTAGTGTTTTTCCCACATACATTCTTTTTCAGGTATAAATTTACCACTCCTGGTATATGTCACTTTCAAACAACAACACAATATGTTTTCAGCAACATCTCCTGAATACAGTGATATGAGTTTGTTGGGTTATTTGGGAGGTAAGTGGCCACATTTGTAAGGTGTGGATTTTTAGGAATCTGGTCAGTTTTAGCCCATATCTTATGTGCCATGTGTCTTATTTTTGGGACATCTTTGAAGCTGGCCGATCGATTTACCCATCAAATCATACATAGATAATTACATTGTACATAGTTACATAGTACATAAAGGTAAAAAAAGACCTAAGTCCATCAAGTTCAACCCTTCTACCTAACCTTCCTACTCTTGATCCATTTTTAGGTACTCCATGGGCATTAAAAATGCCAATATCTTAACTCTTTCCATGCAGCATTTTTGTGACGATATAGCGCTTGCTTATAAGAAAAAACTAATCAGTGTGATTAGTGAGCTGGGCTCCATTGACTCTATGAACTCACTGGTGTGTCAGTTGGCGCCACCATCTTGTGAGTGGCGGCAATTTTACTCACTGATGGTGCTTATGGTTGCTCTTCGGAGCAATCACTAGGCAATCAGGGGTAGGGGCATTGTGTTGCTGAATGGCCCGATGTCGAGGCATGACAGTAACACCGATTACGCTTAGGGAGCGATTGCTGATCGCTTCTTAAGCTCTGTTTTAGCCTGCCGCCCCGGCCATTTTTGGAGGGGAGGGCTTGCCTCCCAAGATCCACGGCTAGCTTCACTTGGCTAGTTATTTGAAAGCACCTTGTACATTTACGGGCTTTGTCACGAATGCATTGCATCGTGAGCCTGTACATGTATGGGCTTTGTCTTGAAGGGTTAAACAATGCGTGTGTCAGTGAGTACAGGTTAGCTAGTTATTGCATGGCACTGCTTGGTACTCTCTCTCACAAAAGGGGATTCAATGATTAAGGTTTAATAAAGAATATATGCAAACAAGTCAAAGTCCTTTCTAAACTTTAACCAGTGTTAATGGTGGTTGAAAATGCATGTAATTCAACTCTCTAGTAGCGCAACTTTTGAAGGCACAGTTTAGTGTCTCCGACACCCCCACTATACAAGAATGCATATTAAAGTACTCTATGAGGAAAAGCCAACCAGAGATGAGATCAAGAAAGCCATTACGGACTTCCCATTCAGATGGTAGAATTGGAAGGCAACTGGACCTGGACATTCCAGCAGAGGCCCTGAAGGCAGACCTGAAGAGATGTTGTACTCCCTCTTTAAAAAAATATGGGAAGAAGAAAAGATTTTGTGGACCACAGCAACAGTTTTAAACCAGGTCCTCCTAGAGAGAATGAAGGATGTTGTTGTGGATCCATAGCTTCAAGATGAGCAGGCAGGCTTCTAGCACAACAGATCATTCATTGGCCAGATAGCAACGCTCCCCGTCATAGTTGAGCAGTCCTTGGAGTTGAACTCGTCACTGTACATCAACTTTATAAACTATGAGAAGGTGTTTGACAGTACAAATCAAAAGACCCTCTGAAAGTTGCTTTGACCCGATGGTATCACAGCCAAGTTGGTCACCTTAATCAAAAACCCGTATGACAGAATGTCCTGCAGAGTGATCTATTAAGGTGCCCAGACAGCTTCCAGTTATGAAGAGAAGTCAGCTTGTTGCATCCGGTAGATTATGAAGACACCCAACAGCAAGCACGGAAACCAGTGGACAGCGTAGAGCCAGCTCGATGATCTGGTCTTTGCTGATGACCTTGCGTTCCTTTGCACAGCAAACAGCAGATGCAACAGAAGACCAATGTAGTGACACCCACGTTTTCACAGGTTGGTCTCAACATCCAGGTCAAGATCGAAATTCTCAAGATAAACTCCATCAGCAATGACCAAGTCACTCTGAATGGAAGCCCCTTGCAACAAGTACAGTCCTTCACTTACCAGGGCAGCAGCATCAGGGGGCAGTGATGTAGATGTTAAGGCACAGCAAGAGCGGTTCCTTTTGTAATAAGGATTTGACTGTTCAGTTCTACCATATGAAGCTAAAGCCTGGCGGCCCATACTGGTAGGGTTGACTGGCATAAGTAAGTAAGTAATAACAAAGCAACTTAATCCACCTCATGTCATATTCTTTGGGGCATGAAAATCACGGGCATAACACTTTTTTCTTGCTGTTCAATTTTTTAGGAATTTTGTTTGTCTTTTATATGATGTGTACTATCATATGATTACTATCATGTACTATTCCATAGGCATGGCTTCTAATCAAAATCACTTTGATCCCAACATTTCATACATAAATGTAACTGTTTTTTATAGGTTTAATTTGAACCCTGGGGTAACTGCTAACTTGTAAGCTGCATTTCTGCGAGTGAATGTATATTGTCTACATGGGCTAGATAATCTAGGAATAATAATTATTTAAATAACATTTTAATCATTACATTTTTAAAATATAAATCAGAGGTTCAATCTGAAATTACGTTTAAAAAACATTTTATTTTAAAAATGTTCATCAATATCAACTTTATGAATGAGTTTGCTTAGCATTGCAGGTTGCCTCTTAGAGGAAACATTTCCCCTCATTAAAAATGGAGAACCCCATACGTTAAAATGGAAAGAGACTGTAATATGTGGGAAAGGCTTACATTATGATCAAACTTGCTTTCTTTGACATACCTAAAGTAAACCCTCAGGCACATTTAGACTTTTAAAAAGCTGATGGGTTCTATGAATATAAAAAACATTGCAAAATATATAATTATATTACAAGTTTTAAGGATTGGTATTTCAAGTCATCACTAGATCGCTTTTTATACATAAGCCGTATTGAGTCATGTTGACACCACATTGAGTCGACTGAAAGATTGTGTAGACTTGGCATGCATAAGAATCCTTACCTGTCCAGTATTAAGGATAATAGTAACACCTCTCAGACATGATTCGGGTTCTCTCCTGCCACAAGGTCTTAACTCACCCAAGACTGTAAAGTTGCTTTCTGTGCATAACTATAGGTAAAACAAGATGTTTAAAAAGAGAGGCTAAAAATGTAGCAACTTCACATATGATGCATTTTTACATATCTGTATATATTCACATCATGCCTTGATCAAACTTTATGGGATACTTGTGAAAAGTATTCTGAAGTGTGACTTTTAATTATATACCCTATTAAACAAGCCACATGTTTTATAACACAAACTACTCACACATTTTTGGAAAATTAAATGTTTACGGATGATAATCTTTTTGTAGGTGACTTAAAATGTTTTTCTTATAAGCAAAGAGTCTGCTCATTGTTAATTCTGTGTTGAAGGAGTGTGTGGTGCAGAAGAAGTGCAGTGGTCAGGTATGGAAGTGAGCAGATGGAGAGATGTCCACATGGGAACTGCAATAACTTAGGTGTCCATTAAATTTACAGCTTCCAGGGCTCTTCTGTCTACAAACTGTGCTGTCCCACTCATAAATGTTTAATTGGGAGGTATGCTATAGTATTGCCTCTTATATCACCTTACATCTCATGCTGTATCAATTGAAATAGTTTCCTTTCTTTTACCACAGCAGAGATTAGTTGTGGTGGGACAAAACCTGTAACTATAATGAACACTAAAATGTATAATAAGTATAAATAAGTATAAAAATGGGTAATATTGATGTTGCAGCATACAAAGACACTTTAGAGAGTGGTTTGCTTCCAACTTGATGACACAGGTTTTGGGAAGGCCCTTTCAGCATGACTGTGCCCTTTTGCACAACACAAGTCCATAATGGTTTGGTGTAGAGGAACTTAAGTGGCCTGCATAGAGCCCTGACCTTAATGCCACTGAACACCTTTAGGAGGAATGGGAACTCCGATTGAGAGACAGGCCTTCTTGTCCAACATCGATGTCTGATCTTACCAATGTGCACTTAGCAAATTCTTATAGACACTAGCTAAAATCGTGTCGTAAGCGTTCCTAGTAGAATACGGGGCAAATCCATAGTAATGCCCATGGTTTTGGAATGGGATATCCAATCAGCTCATTTAGGTGTGTTGGTCAGGTGTCTACATACTTCCGGTCATGTAGTGTAATTTTTACGGGACTAACAATTACATTTTGTAATTAAATTTTGTTTCATTTTTAAAAAAACATAAAGATGTGTTGACTTATTTTATAGCTTCTTATCATGGATCTTTGTACAGTAATTATGTATGTTTACATATTCAGTTATTTTGTACAATATGTGGCTTTTTAGTGGACAACAAAGAAACCTCATCAATGAATGGCACCTGACTGGACAATGTTAGTGTGATTTAAATGGTTATCACCTTTATCCTTTATTCTAAAAAAGCACCAAACTGAGCACTCTAAAATATAGTAGTCTAGGCTAATATGTGTTTCCTCACCTTAGAGATGACATAGATACAGTCTCCATGTACATCATAACGCTTCTCATCAAAGGTAGTGATATGGGACCCTCCTTCGATAGCACAGGTTGCAGAACATGGGATATTCTTACAGTCCCATTTCCCATTTAAACATATGCTAGAAACAAGAAACAGTATTTATAAAAAACAACATACAAACAACATGGACTCCTGATGATTAGCTGTTCGCTTACCAGGTTGAACAAGATGTTGAATAGGATGCACCCGGTGAATATATGTTACCATTGTAGGTACATGAGCACTTCTCAATGGGAATACACTCGTAGTTGCTGATGTCATCAAGGATTAAACCTTAAAAAATATCTTTATATAGATTACAATGAACATGGCTACCTTCATCATTTTCAACTTTGTTATATTACAAACACAAAGAGAGTTGCTAACGCTCTTATTTCATTATTAATAACTGAGTCAAAACTGGCAAATCAACTTTGACTAAAGACTCAATTTTCTTTAGGTCTCATATACAATATTCAATTATTAAAATTTAATCAACTTATGGATAAGTAGGTGTGCCTTTGGTAATCATAATTTGTATCCATGGGTTATTGTTATAATGTACAAATGATTTTCTTTATTGTATTTCAACAGAAAAAAATTCTTAAATTTTGTTCAGTTATATTACCTTCAGGGCAAAAGCATCCGGCCATGCAGTACTCATCACAAGTAAGCACCCTCTCTGGGTCAGAGCAGCTATCACTACAGGGGGAACCACATTCTTTATATTCCATGTTTGAAGAGCACATTTTAGCTAAGTAAACACAAGGAAAAAATAAAAAAAGCATTTTAGTGGGTTACTTGTACTGTACTGTTGGAGATATTTGTTGTTAAAGCAATTATGTGAATGTGTTCCATAAAATAATCCATCTCGGAAATTCATCCTTTCTTTAAACAAGACACCCCTAAACTACTAGTTACTCGTTAATTCCTAGTTATTTCATTCTTGGTTATTTCAACTCTCTGCTAAACTGGGGTTTTACCAACCATATCTATTTGGAACACGTCTTCTTATCCCATCACTTCTGACCTTTATCTACAGAGCCCCTAACAACACTGCACCCCCTCAGATGTCAGACCCTCTCCTAATTAAAACCCACCCATATTAAAAATAATGCATTGTGAAGGAAACCCCCACTTTTGAGATCTCCGTGCAGCTGAAGCCTCCAGACGCTCATCTCCTGTCGTGTTCCTCTTTGACTCAACCTCCTAATAAACTATAAGCTCATGATAATATGGCCCTATTCTCCTGGAGTGCCACTGTGTTATAACACATGTTCATGTCAAGTTCAATGGCAAGTTCAATGTTATCAGTAATTTATTTTCTGCCCCACTGAAATAGAGCGCCTGAATCTGCTGGTAACATGTAATGTAACAGTTAACACACATTAAATAAGCCAAATTGTTCCTTAAGCCCTTCATGACCAAGGGTGTTTCCAACCCTAAGGACATCCCTTTTTCCCCAAATCATAAATTGCTTTTGATGGAGTTTTTGTTGATACTACTTGCATATGTACAGTATATCATTTATTAAAATAAAATGTTAGAGACTATAGAAAATACATTGGGAAAAACACCCGTTTTGCCCTTTTACTTAAGATTTAGGTGCAATCATTGCAGAATCTTCCCATGCACTTGCAAGGAGCACCACAAAAATATAGTGACAACTGGAGCGGCTCTTAGAAATAAATCGCTCCAATAAATCGCTCCAATTGCACTTATTGCCAAATAAAAAGCACAAGACAAAGCAAGGGCAAATTCGTTCACAAAGGGCCGGCCTGACCTGGAACGGTATGTGTATGTGTGTTAGTGTGTAACTTTGAGAGATTGTGTTTATATATCAAATATGTGTGTACTGGGAGGGGCAAAGGGCTGATGGGGACACTTGGTTTTATCTGCCATCTAGGCCAGAATATGCCGGCTCTCCTCTGAGACAAAGTTGTATTAATTGCGTTAAGCTAATAGCTGTGATGGCCATCATACACAGCAAATGTAGGCCTTTCTGTAGAGGAAATGTGCTGAGGTTGGCCTAATATTTATGCTTAACCTCTCCTGTAAGCTGAAATGTTTCATTACTACTCAATATGTAGTAAGTAGTAATGGTTACAGGTGAACAATGTCAAGCTGCAAAGACATAAACATTGCACAGAAACTTACGGCATAGGTCTTTAGTTCTCCAGTTCTCTGGTTTTCCTCCGTGGTAAATACATTGACGAGAATACTCAGTGATAGTTGAACAGTGACAGGAGCTATGGTTCTCTTTTTTGCATCGGCATAAATCTTCGATGCAGGCATCAATGTAAGGCTGGGCATCAAGTACAGCATTGCAGCTTGCAAAACTTGGGCCTTTAAGTATGTTTTCACAAATGTTATCCTAAGTGCAATGAAACAAGTTTAAACAATTGACAGACTTAATAAAATGATCCTTAATAAAACACGAATACAAAAAAAAGATAAAAGTCCCTCTCTATTTCCTTCAAAATGTCCTTTTCCTTCAATTTTTTTAAATAAGGAAATGCAAGTGACAATGAAACCAAAGCCACTCATATTATTAGTGGCCTTTTCCTGTGTCACAAATATACAACCTATACAATTAAATAAGCCATTACACATTAATAAAATAACAGTTTCTTAACAGTGTTTGTCCATTCAAATTTAATATATATGATTATTCTCCAAATATTTGGAGTATGCAAGAACCACATCTTAAAAGGGGCAAATTGGTTTCAATGGGAGGCCATCCAATTCAGGTCTTTAAAAAAATGAAGGCGGCATGGGAAGCAGGTGTGAACATGAAAAAATACAGGTTCTCTGTAATTTCTCTAATATATCATTACAGCAGTGTTACTAACTAAGCTGATTTTTGTGCTAACTCTGGACTTCAGATGGCTTACTTTGTCAGCGCAGTCATTCCAATCTGGAGGCTTTGTGGCTTCACATTGTTCATTTGGTCCCTCCAACTTTTGAAGATCTCCGAATTCAGTGTCTGAAATCTGGATACCTTTGGAAAAAGCACATCTATGTATGCAGTGTTCCCTCTAAACTGTGCGCTTGTGCGCACATAGCTTTTTTAGAGAGCGCACACGTGCAAAAATTGTGCGCACAACAGTTTTTCCCAATAAGAAAAAAAAAGAAAAAAAGATATTTTTTTTTATACTTTATGCGGCGCAGATATTGTCATATATAAAGTCATATATAGATAATAAGGGTCTGACTAAACATTTTATAAGAAATTTATATATATACACACAGAGCCGGCCTTAAGTGTTCTGGCGCCCTGTGCGGACTACTCCTCTGGTGCCCCCTTCTCACTACCCCCCCCTGCCCCTTCTCCACTACCCCTCCCTGCCCCTTTCTCACAACCCCCCTCCTCTGCCCTTCTCACTACCCCCCTCCTACTGCCCCTTCTCACTACCCCCTCCTCTGCCCCTTCTCACTACCCCCTCTGCCTCTACTATCCCCCCTGCCCCTTCTAACTATCTACTCCCTCTCCCTACTTCTCATTATCCTCACTTACCTTGTTGCGGGAGTCCTGCGGTAGGAGCGGGAGGCATCCGTCTTCCAGCTCTACCGCGGTGCCGGCATTTCATGTTGAGCGCTGGAATATCATATTCCGCCACTCAACATGAAATGCCAGCACCGCGACGGAGTCACGGAGAGTGAGGGGCGCCTAGCGGTTGCTGAAAACTTCACGAGCAACCGCTCGGCGACCTTGCCCGGGACTTAAATTAAAGCATCATTTTTTTTCTTTACTTTATTTAACATGAAGGATGTTAAATAAAGTTAAAAAAAAACCCAATGTTTTAATTCAAGTCCCGGGCAGGCG
>VKOC01006448.1:0-10577 GCA_009364415.1 Spea multiplicata
AGAGTTCACAGGAGGGTTGTGGTTTCAAGTCTTTTAGTTTACTATACATAACAAAGGGCCAACTCTGAGATGTTTTTGGGCCAACATTGGCATGTTTCTTTATCAAGCATGGCTGAGCTGGCCCTGTATAATGTATAGTTAAATCAATGAGATTTCCTCAGTCTTCTCAACCACTTAATGATACATTACACATGGCCAGCTCAGCCATGCTTGATAAAGACACATGCCAATGTTGACCCTTCATAATGAATAGTGAATTGATAGAGTTGAATGCACAACTCTCTTGCCAACTCTACATTTAGTGAATGAACCAGAAAGAATTCCACTAACAGCCATTGGAGTGTGTAGTGTAACAAGGACTTTTGGCAGCACTTACATTATGACTAGATCTTCTCTGTGCTCCTTTAATGTTTCCCATACATTCTGTAAATGTGTCTTGGGCAAGACAGGACTCCTGTCCCCGGGGTGTCAGACAAACTTATTTGGTCTGCTTTACTTACTGGGCCACCTGGCTGGACCTCTACCTTGGGCTATATGTTACACAGACCTCCCTTCCCTAGGATGAAGGCATAATTGTGTCAAAAAACTGACATCATAAACATTCCTTTAAACTCGGTGAGATATGTATCCTCTTGAAACTAGCCACAAAACCAAAGTTTCAGGGTTACATGGTGCACTCAGTTAACAACCAATTTAAGATAGCATCATAACAGGCACAATGTGGCACTTTAGTTTTCTATGGCTACATGAAGTAATGGTGGGAACGTTTCTGTTCCTGGACTTCTTTTTTTGTTCTAGGCTTTAGATTAATGAAATAGCATGATTTAAAAATCTAAAGGTCTTTCCTGTCATCCTAATGTATGTCTCAGAAAGCAGTACGTCTTAGAGGGACCATTTAGTTATCCAGGCAGTCAGTGGGCTATTATAGCCTAGGCTGACAAGTTCTAGAGCGGCTGGAGCCCCTTTTCTGCATAAGCAGGGGCAGATGGTCCTATTGGGTGATCAGGCTCCTCTGTGCACTATTGCTCCATCGTACAAATGTGTAGCACAAGTTATGTTTGAATCAACGTGGGTTATGTATATAAACGCTATTTTGGGGCAAAAGTGGTAAAAGTGGCAACATTTTATTCCCAATATTAGTTTTATAGATCTTTGGTAGAAATAAGCCTTGTTAATATGATATAAATAACTTGGCAGCATTTTATATGAGAGCTTTCGTGACGGAAATTAGGGAAACAGCTTCGATTAATCAACATGGAACTGGCTTATTCTCCTTGTTTAATGAAAACTCGCTGAGGGCTTGTTATTAACTATGCAAGTTTTTTTTATTCGCTTCCAAAACAAACATTTACTTATTAACCATTGTAAAAACATGGTTTAAATTGAGTTTTACGAATTTTAGTACCAGTTACATTCTCAGTATGTACTTAACCCGGATAGGTAAAAGAAAATAGTGCCAGGCTCTTTAGGGTTTAACCTTTGAAATGCCAGGCATCGTGACACATTTGTTTTTCAGCTGGTAGTTTTGCAATAGTTATATTTAAGTGATAACCTTACAAGTTCCTGCTTTTAGGGGGAAGCCCTCATATTTCACTGTAAACACATTAAAGGACCAAGATTTTCCCTGCAGATAGTAGACATGGCTGCATATTGGTTTGTAAACCAGTCCCAGTACATTAAAGAAAACCATCTATGGGAGCCACTTTTCCCATATGTTGTTGGCACTGAAAGAGTTAAACAATGGATCAGAATCCTGTTGCGCTTGGACTATGTCCAGAGTTGGAGTCCAACAGCAGTTATAGGGAACCAAATGCCCGCCGCTAACCCAAATGGATAATTTGTAAGCTCAGAGGTACATTGTAGAAAATGCAATGGAGTATATATAGAAATACTGGCAAACTGCACATTTAAAGTTATTTATCTGGCTTCCTCCCAAGTCAGCTGCCAGCGAAGTGAAGTGTACTCTTCAGCTGTTAAACTTTCTAAGTACCTACTACACACTAGGGAAACTATTAAATAGATGTGGAACCTAAAAAAACCGACCCTCCTCCTGCCTCTCAAACTCAACCATGACACAATGAAACCAACTTCAGCGCAGAGTTGATAATTTGGCATATATGTGCGCTTTAATAAAGAAGGAGCATTTGCATTCAGTACATGAGCAGAATCATAACCATAGAGAAAACCATATTAAAATGATTCAACAAAGATGCTTCTGCATACTTATTGTTTCTAATTGTCACCATTTAAACTTAGTATTTACCTATAGTAAGGAGAATAGACTTATTATAGATACTATTTATACAAGATGTATAAATGTACATACACACATTTATACATCTAGTGTACTTAGCTTGTGCATTTCACCCTGAAATATGCTAGTAATATTACATTACATATGGAACAGGGATATCATGACTTAACAAACACAGAGAATCATATATAAATCAAAAAAACTTTTGGCTTATGGGGCAAGCACACACCCTCACACACGCATGCAAATGCATTTTACATATGTATCCCTAAAATCATTGTATCGTAGGTTGTATTTATGGCTAGAAAATTGCTTTATTGTCTCTACTGAGCAGAGCTCTCGTTACATAATGTATCGTTTTATCTGTCAATTCTATGTAAATTATAATTATATAATATATAAAACAATATAATATAATAATTATATTTATACATTAAACCAATTATAAAAAATACCAACGTAATCTACTTTTATATACTAAACTTGGAACAAATCAAACTTCACTTCACTGAATTCATCATGTCTTAAAAAAAATAAAAAAAAATAAAATAAAATGTGTACTCGTATCTAAAAACTAGATTTCCAAACAATGACTTTTTCACTACAGTTCACTGAAATACTGATTGCTGGCTATGCAATGAAAAGGTAAAAAAAATGATCAAAGCAGATCTCTAAAAATTGTTAATGTTTTGTTTAAGCCAGAACTGGAATACTAAAGATTAAATAATCAGCATGCCTAAAACAAAAACTTTATTGTTTTTATTAAAGTCTGACCACAAGTTCAGCACCTGGGGTATGTTATGGGGCATTAGTGAAATGCCTGGAACCTTAATAAGTGTTTTAATGATCAGTAAAATATGGTATGGGTTGTTACAAAATGCTATTATGCTCCGTATTTCATTGGATCAATTACAGGGCAATTTATAGATTGCAAAATGGAAGAAATTGCTGTTCTAGAAGATGAGGCAGTTCTTAAATAGTTCATTAGAGTTCAGTCGCCTACTTTAATGTAACCTAATTTCACATTAAGGTAATTTGGCTTATCCCATTACTGGTCCCTTGACTGAGGTGCTACGCCACGGCTAGAAGCACCACGCAAAAGGGGAGAGCTGCCCCTAGCTTAGACTCTACCATAGCTTCTACTCATATAATATGTACTTTGGCTGTGTCTTTTTAATTAATTCTTTGTTTTTCTCACATATTTACAGTTGTGGTGCCTGAGAATAATAGCTTTAGTCCACTTGTGCTCTATTAGGTATGGGGTATTTATATAGGGTGTAGTCCTAGGGCTGACCAGAAAATCTCTTTGGCAAAGACTACCCTTTGATAAACACAGAATCATATATTCATTTATGTGTGTGGTGGGGACGCACTATTATAGGATGGGTGTTCTTTCTACAGTGTCTCTGGTGCAGGGTAGAACCCACAAGAGAAAACCGGTTGATCTCATAAAAGTTCTTCGCCCCCACAACCGGTTCCCCCTCGAGTTGAGCCTTTTGGGTTCAAGCAGCCGTGGGTCGACCCTGAAGGCATGGTGTTGGAGCGGACCAAACCAGTGGGAGGCCGACACTAGAGGAAGACCAGCTGGTAGATGACATTTGTCAATTCTTTCCATCTGGTATGCTGCTTTCAGTCAATCTTCTCAAGCCGTGTTCAATAATATAAGTGTATACCTCCCAACAGTCCAGATTTTCATGAAACAGTTCCCATTTTGAAGGCAATGGAGTTTATAGGCCAGCTGGAGAGATCCTCTGATGTCTCCTGATAGGCCCAGGGAGATGTAAAATCAGTGGAGAATGTGCCCACCTAGACATCACCCCCTCTGTTCTGACTCTTCAGTGGGAAAACAAATAAAAGATAAGTTAAAACTGGCCTGACTGACACACTAGCATGAAGCAACATTAGAATATGTTTCCTCTGCTTATTTATGAATATGATGACTACGTGCAACCTTTAAATTAACATTTTTTGCATGTCAATTCAAATAGGAATCAGATTGCAAATGATGTGGCATTAAAGTGTCCCTTTAAAGTGTGCCGAAGGGGTGATATTCCAGTAGGTACCCATACCTACTCCAGACGCTATTAATGTGCAGTAAGATGTCTATTACAGTCCAACTTGGACATCCCAATTCTATAATTACAGTAATTAATGTCGTTATAGACATCACTACGGGTGTTTTCCCTTAAGAAAAAAAATGACTTTGTCCCGATTGTTAACACAGATCCAAGTCGTCGGTTAAAGTATTTTTTAAAATATTTTTATCATTTTAAATATAAAATCAAATATCATATAAGATCACAACTTTAGCAAGTCAAAGAAACACATGAAACAGATAGACACATGGGCAAAAAAAAAAAGAGTAAATGATTTTAGCTGTCTCATGGGGATAGAGGCTACGTACTATGATTTAAAAGCTGTACACATACAGATACAGTTCTGCAGAAGACAAAAGGAAATTCCTAAGCACCCACAAAAAAACACAAAAGCATTATTAATGTTATGTTCTGATCTGTCTGGTTGCTCGCTCTCTTTTATGTCAGTTGCTGCACATGCACCCCATTTATTATTTTCATCATCGACATATTTGATTAGACCACTGTCAAAGCAGACAAGGTCTGGCATTATTTATGAGGGTAATATATTTTTTAAAAAAACCTCAGAAAATAAGACTTTTTTTTAAAAGTCTCCAGCTGGTAATACCTGCACCAAACACAGTTGTATTTTACACGTAGCTTAGACTACAGATATAAAATGGTGTGGTGATGCTGCTTTTCATTACTACTTTTTATATTCTGCATTTTTGTTTAAATAATTGTTTTCAATTGGTGGTTTTCATTGGTTGTACTTCATACCTCCCAATCATCCAATTTTCCACAGGACAGTCCTAAGTGGTTAGCTGGCAATGCTCTGAAGCTAAGCCCTGCCTCTTGGCTCTTTGCCAACAAAGACGCCCTCGTTTGGACACCTAAAATGTTGGGGGTATGTTATTTACACAGCATTGAAAAATTGATTGGTGATAAAAAAAAGTAGGAGCTGAAGATAAAATATTATAAATAATATAATATATATTTTCATATAGGAAGATTAAAGGCTACGCTATGCTTTACATATAGTGTGCGTTGTTTTGCTGAAGATGAATAATTTAAATATGGTACACGTACCTTTCCTGGAGGGCTTACTCACTAAAGGGGGAGTTCTCCGGAGAGTTGAGGTTTTAACTCAACCACTTCACTGGTCATTATAAAGGGACAACACTAACAAGTTTCTCCAACAAGGGTCTGAGCTGGTCCTGCATAATTACCTGTTAATTTTGAATATTGTCTCCCCTGTAATAGCGCTACAGAATCTACTAGCTCATAATAATAATTAATAATAATAATAAATTATTAAAGCTATTAAACCTTTGTAACCACGTTTCCTCATCGAACATATGAATATATGTGAACTCTTGAGTGCTGACACTCCAATGTAAGAAAAAGATCCCTTAGCACAAAATACAATAGCAATTCATTTCACCTGTCATCAAACCAAAGATATCAGTCAACATGTGTATTATATAACTAATCTGGCGAAAGGTTTGTATACCATATATTTTGAGTCTCCTGGTGATTTGTACAAAATCTGGTTAGAGCATTTATATGGTCTATGTCCTTTATAATAGTTTTCCCATCGGCCAGGGACCCTTGAGCTTATATCGGGTGAACTGTTTTGCAAATGAAATTATTTCATATTAACTGCAGCAAGCCAGATGCAAAATCGCTCCTTAAGGAATGAAGTGAACTCTAGTTGTTCATATAATGAACCCCTTCCCTGAAGTGCCTTTTGTCAGAAGACCTCTAAGAAAATGCTCCCTCCAACGATGGTGCACTTCAAAGAATTCCATGTTTTAAATGTAAAAGTAAGGCTATAAACATCTAAAAGGATATACTTAAGAATTGTCTATTTTTAAGGGGGAATAGACTAAAAAAATACTTTACATACTTTTTATTTTTGACCATAATTATTTTAATTTTTAATGTGAGCAACACTTGTTTTTAAAATGAAAACTTTTTCTATCTAGAATTAACCAAAATGAAATATTGTGCTAGTTTCTAATTATTTTGCAAGAAATTGATAGCATTTACAAGATTTGGAAAAAAAAAATTCGGAAAGAATGTCAATGTTCTGTCCTTGGTAGAATTTCGTTGTATGTTTGTAACTATTTACGAAAAGGACTCATGACATCATTAGACTTTTGCCGGAGATATGAGAATAAAAGTGGGTGGTCCATTATTGTAACATGTTTATGACATTGTTTTTATAATTAGATCATGTTCAATAAAATAGTTAATTATGCTTCATTGCAATTCTTTAGCTTTATAAATGGTTGATATAACATGGGGTTGCCCATCCAGGGCCCTTAGGAGCCGCAGGAACACAAGGTTCACAAAGAAAAGCTCAACAAAGTGCCACAATGTTAATTGATAAATGGTAAATTGGCACCTGGCAAAGATCTGACAATCCCAAAAATGGTACATTTTATAAAGGTGTTGTGATACAGGTCATAGATATAACAGACATTTAGAAAAATGGGGATATATGACTCTTTTGACAACAAGAATACCCATACTTTCAGTCCATGGTGTCAGAATGAAGACAAAGAAAAGCTATGTAGCATTGTCTTTAACATTTGCATTATCAGGCTTTATTTTATATATATATATATATATAATATATTTTTATTTTTTTTTTTCATTATGAGCATTTTTCCAGAAAACATATTACGCTCATATTATTATAACTCAATAACTAACATATTAAGAAAAATTCCAGATACCAGCAACTGTCCTATTAGCAGTTAAAAGTGCTAAACACATTTTAAAGCAACAAATTATCGGCTGCATATTTTAGCTGTTGCATACTTTTTACCTTTAACCCATAAACTTCATCATCAATTCAAGGTTGCCTTATGACAACTTCCATGTGATGTGTAAAGAGGGATCCAGAGACATTCACGTGCTGAACTGAAATGCCTTTTGCAGAGGAAAACAAATATGTTGTTGAGTAAAGCTGATGTTCTACAAAGGTACACTATATTAATCTTTGTGTCAAGGGCAAAAATGCTTTGAAAAAGGGCGATCATAGCCGTCATGTGATCTATTGTGAAATAACGGGAATAATATCCAAAACAAAAGGACCCATATACTGAAACCCCACAACCATTTTCTAAGGGCCCTTATATATATATTATATATAATATATATATAATATATATATATATATATATATATATATATAGGCATTTGTGCTTAAACATTTCACCTCTGCAGGATTCGTTGCTGATTATATAACGACTGTCTGTAATCTAGTTGGCAGTGGAGATATCATGTTAATATAAATATCCTCCAGCACTATAAATGCCAGCCGTCAGGATGTTACAACATTAATGAAACTTTTACATCGTAGCTGCAATAAAAGTACCTCCAAAAACAATTCTATGGACCACAATGGGAAATTACGGAACCCAAAAATGGATGAGAGAAAATGGTCCCAGAGCATTGAGTAGTATGCGGCTTATAACAGAATGTGATAACTGTGAATCTGATAAATACTATTTAGCCTTAATACCCCAGACGCAATATTATGATCATTGATGAGAAGTCTATATTATAGAATTATGTAAAAAATGTAAAGTAAAGTAAGAAAGTGCAGCATAGTGATCCCTGATCAGATATCTAAACTAAACTGTAACTTATCATCGATAGAAATAAATACCTCTAAAATTAATTAGAGACTATACGCGATATTCTATTATTAATAATAGTAATCTTCCTCATATTTTTCCTTATAATTAATCTTTAATGCTGTCATCATTTTCCAAAACCGGATTGTATTGGTCTAAGTCACCCTTGGTAGTAAAGTATACTAATACTTTATGAAGCAGGTCTAGACAGTCTGTGCCAGAAGAAAATCAAAACAGTCCAATTTTATGGGAGGTGATGAGGCAACATTTGCATCACACAGCACATGGTGTCAGCGGAAAAAAGTAAAAAAGAACACATTTTTGCACATTTTTTCCTAGTGTTGTCATTAACCCCAAAAATAAAACTTTGAAAAATCTGCACTTATTTGGAATCAATGAGCTTTAGACACATTACTGTATGTTTCTAAATATTATTTGTAAAAACATATGAAAGAAAGAAAATATGACTTTGTATTATTGATGATGCTATAACGTGTCATTTGTAGCTAGTTCTAGTTGTTTTTCCTCTTTCTTTTTGAGTATGTTCACCTTGATCCATGACACGGCTCATACCAGGCATACTCTCCAACAGTATGTTTGGCACAGTGGGGATAACAGGCTGTGATGGTTACAGAAAGGTTGTTCGGCTGGAGAATCAATGCTTTTAACGAGTCCCAAAGCAACGTGAAATCAAGGGGTGGCTGGGAAAATATTCCTATAACATTCTTCACTTCATTGTGACATGGAAAGAAAACATAATCATTTACAAGATGTAGCGATGTGTGTGACAGCAACAGGAAAATATCCTGTACAGGCTTATATCACTTGAACACACGAGAAATCGCTTCCAGCGACCAAAGATGACACCTTCTCTGTCGGACACAGAAAATCATCGAGAAATCAATGTGAAAAAGGCAGTCTAAAAAAAAGTGAAAAAAACCTTAAGCTTGGATAAATGACTTATTTTCCAGAACACTGCAGAATGCAGTCACTTGGTACAATTAAATCTAATTGTTATAAGTTATATTCGATTTGGTGATGCAATCATTTAAAAGTAGATGCGTGATGGGGAACATGTCTCCATGATTACAAATCATACATGTGTATTATTATTGTTTTATATAGCGCCATCAAATTCCGTAGCGCTGTACAATGGGTGGACAGGACATAACAAGTAGTATGTAACATAACAATCTGGCTTACAGAGGCAACAGGTGAGGAGGTATGTATAAACTTCTCCCAAATCCTATATTTTATAGTTCTATATTTCAAACAAATATAAGATCTGAAGTGTTTACAGATTAAAATGTATACTTTATAACCTGAAGCTATGTACTCTGGCCTGACGTTTAGAAGTTTTTTTTATTATGTTACGGTGTTTGTAGGGGCTATGTGCTTTTTTTGGTTGGCCGGTTTGTTACGTGACAGACTTGAGGACCATGCTCTGGTATATTTAAGCTTGGTGTAAGTTACAATAAATGGAAAAGACCATTAAAGAGTATCCCTGCAAAATGTATACCTATCAAAAACCCACATTGGTATACAATGGGGAACGGTATCCTACCTTTCTGTTTTCTGTATATGCCTTGATTTCTATTTCCCACCCTCCAGAATGTTTGAGATACCTAAGGCTAATGAGAAGCTGAAAAACAAATGAAATAGTTTTTTCATTTGTCCATTAAGGGTTGTAGCAAAATTATTTTTCACAAATATTGTGTTGTTTATGGTTGTGTGTGTCTTCTAGATATGTTATCTTAGCCCTATCTACTGAAAAATTATATCCCTTCCTTCTCATACTGCCTTATGGCAAACAAGGGCCGTCCAGGGTGATTTAACTTTTGAGGTTTCGCCTTTTCAATAACCTCATGTAACCACTGTGAATTTCTTTATATACTCATGTGAGAGTGAATAATATTTAATAAACATATCATTAATAGTTTGCATGTAAAAATGAAGGTAACCCTATTTACCTTACTTCTGTGCTTCTCTCCTTGTACCAAAACAGTACCTATGTCATGAAGCCCATGCGGCCCAGAATGGGCCAGAGTGGGCCCTTGACTGGGTGCCGAGTAGGGCTAGGCCTTGGCAGCATTTTTTTAAAAGGTAGGGGCGGGTTAATGGATGGTTATTTAAGGGGTGGGTGCCATTAGGTTTGGTGCCATTTTTGTTGTCACCTTACCTCTTGAATTTTGTCTGCCAAATTATTTTATTGTGTTTCACATGTACATGTATATAGTACAGTGCTGCAGAATATAACAATATAGAAAACAATAAATATTATTATTTTATTGTGTATTGCATGTACATATATATATATATCATACAGCTATGCAGAATATAATGATCATATAGAAATCAATCAATGCATAATAACACATTCCTCCTCTCTCTTACACCTGTCAGTCTCCCCTCTTACATCCCTTATTCCCCCTCAGCTCTCAGTTTCTCACAGCCCTCATTCACTCTCCTTTGCTCTCGCAGCTCTCTACCGCAGGGTCAAGTAAAGAGAGTGGCAGGACCATCCTGGGAGCCTCATTTACCAAGGGACCTGGGAGCAGGACAGGTGGGAGCAGGAGGCCCTAGACCTGTTTTGCACTA
>VKOC01006449.1:0-25025 GCA_009364415.1 Spea multiplicata
GGGAGACAGGAGGATCCAGGTCCCCTGCAGCGGTGCGGGGGATCTGGATCTTAGTCTCCTAATCAGACCTTTATTTGAGGTCTGATTAGAAGACGACCCCGATTAGCATTTGCTCTGAAAAAAACCTCGTCTTATAATCGGGCAAATACGGTATTTCAATTATGTTTATAATATATTAGCGCAACACATAAATATGAAAGAATTAGCAGGTTAGTGACATGTGAGCTAACATGCTAAACCTGTAAGATTGTGTGGCACCATGGCTGTGATGTAGTGCATTGGGGTGCTGTTACTAATTTGCTGTGTTGAAGCCAGTTTTTGTTTTTTTAATTTTATAACAATGGAAAGAAGTTTCAATTGGCAGTACCACAACTCATACTACAATGTATAGCACAAGTTCTATAGAGACAATTTGGTTGACTGATAACCATTCAACCAATGTAGTCTGTCCTTTATGATGTGTTATTACTATTATATCATTAAATGCCTTTTAACAAAAAGTCGCTTAGTTATTTGATCTTGTTAAGTAGCTGTAAATTAATTTGTTTTAAATGTCTTATCTACATACATTTTGGAATTTGTTTATATTTTGGAAAGATACATACAATATGTAACTTATTTGCTAGAGAGCTAGGCAATACAAAATTGAAGTATTGAATTTTTAGTTTGTGATATGAAACAAACCAATCAATTTGTCCTTTTGTTTTCCACAATCTATTGGGCAAAATAAATCTTTCATAAGTATTCCTATGAAAGTAGGAAACACAGTAGAACTCAAACTTTTCCTCCATTATATCAAGGTTATCTGGCTAGTCTGCAGCACTTCCAAATGACAACTACAGTTTTGGCAATGAACATCTTTTTAGTATTACCTGAATCGTCTCCAGATTTATTTATTGCAATGCCTGCAAGTAAACCTTTTAAATTTTAAGTAAAATTGTTAGGCTGTTGGGTTTTCTTTACTACGTTATAAAGGGGTACTTGTACCTGTACCTTGATATTATCTTATTAGAATTATATTTGGTTCAGCTGCTCTTTTGGTCAAATAAGATCACTTCTATAAAATTGCCTTAAATTTATACGAGGGACATTCAAAAAGTTTCCACACTTTTGTATTTTCGTTGGAAGCGGTGAAGGCGAGAGGAGTAGTAATTGGTTGTGTCTTAGCGTGTCATGTGACTAGTTCTGTCTGGCAAGCCGGCTGCCCTTGCAGTTTAGTATAAGAGTTTACACTCTGGGGTGAAGGTGTGCCGGGAGCACAAATTCATCTTCGTATGTGTGCTCAGTATGAGGATAAAGTCCTCTCTCCTAGAGTGGTCTATGAGTGGATTGAAAAGTTTATAATGAACACTCCGAACGTCCAGCTACAGCCACAACCACAAGGAATGAAGAAAGAAGCCTGGAACTGATTTGTAAAAACATAAGAAGAATAACAGTTGAAGAGGTTGCAGGAAAGCTGAATGTGATTGTTGGATCTGCCTATACCCTGATTCATACAAAAAACAAAAACTGTCTGCGCTTCTTACCCTAATAAAGTTGGCAACAAATATATAGACATAATATAAATGAGAAGTTTTGGTTATATGAATTGGCCAAAGCATAATTAAGCTCACCCGCCACGTCAAGGCACACTCTCAATAGGGTGAGAACCTACTCTCACCTCCTACACCCTGATTCATGACAGTCTTAAGTTCAGTAAGTGTGTGCCGGGTGGTTGCCTAAGCAACTGATAGAGGAGTATAAGTGCAATCCCTTTGAAACATGGGTTCACCATTACGAGCCCGAAAGCAAGTGGCAGATTATACAGTGGAATATATATATATATATATATATATATATATATATACATAGTGTTTGTAGAAATAACAGATACAAATATCCATTATTTACTATAGGCAACCCACATGTGCTCTCAAATGAAATATAAATTGACTAGCATCAAACCCAGCTGAATTAATCCAAATAACACAAATGGTAAGCAACATTAACTCAAGCATCTATTGACCTACAAAATTTCCTTGCAAGTGTAGAAACTACAATAAAACATTTAAAAAGTGAAATGCATGGTGAAGCAAGTTTTTTCGCTGTAACTAACACCAAACATAAAATCTAAAAAAAATAGCTAGTTAAAAAATCATGACCAGCTGCCATGCTCCTACATGGACTGTATAGGACTGTGTTATTATCACATCGAACAGATCTGACCAAGCGCCGGCTGCCCAAAAGCCACACCTACCAAAACCATGCCCATATCCATTATGTTATATCGTCACAATTAATAGTAAAATTAAACTTATCAGAAAGTAAGGATGTGCATAAAGCTCACATTCTAACATAGTTTAGTTCAACAGTAAGGCTCACACACTAATGGAATGCAGTTTGTTACTAAAGGGGGTTAAAAGGCATATCATGGGACAGAGTGGCATATAGGGGGTATAAGGCATTTCGGGAGGCAGAGTGGCATATAGGTGAACACTTACACACCCACACACTAACATACCCAGACACTTACATACCCACTCTGACACTAACATACCCACTCTGACACTTACCGTATTTCCCCATGTATAAGACGTATAAGATTTTTTTTTCGAAAAATGTGGGGTCTAAAAACTAGGTGATGAGTATGAATTTTATGATGAATAAAACTTGAGTTCAATAACTATGTAATACATTTTTTTCAAATTTCAGGCCCCAAAATTAAGGTGCATCTTACACATGGGAGCGTCTTATACGTGGGGATATACGGTACCTACCCAGACATTAACATACCCAATCTGACACTTACATACCCAGACACTAATATACCTACTCAGACACACTTCCAAACCAAGACACGCACTCAAGCAAATGAGGCACTTCACTCACTGCGATGCCTCAGCAGACGCTTACTGCAGCTCCCACAGGATTACGCAACAACGCTGTGTGATCCTGCTAGGCACCGCCTCCTCCAGAAAATTAAAGCGGTAAGTCAACCGGATCCGTTGATGACTTTGGGACGACATAGTGTCCCATGGACTGACCAGTCTTGCTTCTGGAGCGCTGCATGTCATAGAAAGATCAATGCTCTCCCCAACTGGCTCTGCTTCCACGGCACTGGGCGGGCTATCCCAGCAGCGCTGCGATGGATCTGGATCTTAGTCTCATAACCAGACCTCTATTTGAGGTCTGATTAGAAAACAACCTTGATTATAAAACGAGGGGTATTTTTCAGAGCATTTGCTCCTGTACCGTAGGGCTAGGTACGTAACAGTGTCTATCCACTCCCAGTGCCCTGCTACTACTGTTGCTATGAAATGGTGCTGCTTTAATCAAAAGGTAAGTCCAGAATATTGTTTCTGAATTAAAGAAAGCCTCCGAATTTCATCTAAAGTTTGTTGCCCCGAAAGCAAACAAGGCAAAATTGAAACAAATATTTTGTCTGTATAGATTTTGCTTGCCATGCCCAAGTCTAATAGTTACTGTATTTAAAATGACAATATTAGATTTTTATTTTCTACATTAAGTCAATGAAAGTTAGTATGCTTTATTTTAACAGCCTGAACATTCTAGCTGGTTTAATAAATTGTGTTTTTTAAGTGCTTAATTAACACATTGGGAAAACATCTTTATACACTTGCCAAACCCATTAAGGTCTGTTGTGCATATGTAATGGGGGTTCCATGAACATGTTGGCTGCTGTTAATGTAATTATTTTAATAAATGTCCTTAAACAAAGCATATTAAAATATGTAGATTTCAAAAATGATGTCCTTTGAGAAATTAAATCTCATTTTATTTATCCAACCCAACTCTTTTTTCAAAACCACTAGCCAACAATCCTGTACTGAGGACTAAATCTGTATTTGATGTCTCTTGAAAGCTATCATCATTACGGTGATAAACAATGTGAACAACCATACACCAGATGCTTTGAATGGGTATACTCAACAGGGCACCTTGTCTCTCATTAGCAATGAATAGGTTGAAAGACAGACATAATGTCACCTCAACTCCTGTGAAAATATACCAAAATGCAAACGTTATTTGCTTTGGGGCTCAAAGGACTACATTTCTACTTTTTCTAAATTAAAGGTTTTCAAACCGTAGCCTTAACAGGGGAATGTCATTACAATTATTTTGGTATTATATTTTGTATTACATTTTGTATCAGAACTCCATTTAAGCAATATATATTTACTATCCAAACCTTACTTTAGTACCGTTAAACCTAGCTGTACTGCAAACTACACGTTAAAGGGAAGTTTTCATATTGCAAATAATTCCTCATCATATATATATATATATTAGACTTGTGTATTTAGATTCCTTCAAATTGCAAATTTAACAAAATGTGCATATTTCATCAAAGAACTAAAAACCTCCACATTTCATGGGCTCCACTTTTTCTGACTGGAATTTATTAAAGACATAGAAAAGACCAATCAATATAAGTGATGATTTGCACAAAGGTTGGAAGAACGATTGGAAGAAACGTGTGATCGGAAGCTCTGCCTATTCACAACTCACGTGTCTATTTTTCTGATTCCAGTGACACTTTGCAATTATGTCCACATACGGTATGTTTGGTCATATAGTGTAGCTGAAGTGAACTACCCGGTTGACTATGCATTTGTTACCATTTGCAGACCTTCACCCAGGGACATTTTTATATTTAATTGGTGTCAGGAGAGTCAGGCAGCTGCCTAGGGTGCCTAGACTAGGGTGGTGCCAGCTGTCACTATAGAAAATGTGTAGAAGTTGATCTAGTACCGCACAGGAGTGCAACTGAAGCCTGCAGGTGTGGAGGCATGTGCACAAGAGGTCTATGTCTACATTGACATGTCTAAATGTATAGAAAATCCATGGCATGTTTGTGTTGTATTGTATTAATTGATTAGCATTTGTTATTTTAAATTTAATTTGTGAAAGACCCTTTAGTTACAAGTGAGAGCTCTAAACTACCGTCTCTTTAATAGCTAATGTATACCTGTCTGTATGTTCCCTATTCTGAAGAATTGGGAATGTGAATCAGTAACACAAACTCATCTTCTCATACTATTATTCATCATAATGACAGAATGGGAGTTAGTCTTTACTTCATACATCTTGCTTTTGACACAATGAACATTTTTACACTGAATTATTGACTTTTTCTTCAATAGGGGTTGTCCTCTGAGAATGCATTATTATTTTAGAGGCATATTCCAAATATAATTTAAAAACTGAGATTGTCATTAACCCGAAATACGCATATTACATTTTAAGTCTAATTATGTTGTGGGAGTAAAGAAATAATGTTTAGAAAGTAAAGAAAGAACTAGAAGACACAATGCACACTCTAGCAGACATCACAAAGACTTCGAAAGAGAACATTCATATCTTAAAATTCCAAAATATAACCTAACACAAGTGTCCCAAATGGAGCCGGTCTGCTCCTGTTTGCCAAGTGGGAGCAGCAAGATATCTGGATCAGCTAACAAAGATCTTCTGAGGTCCATGTGGTCCTCTATGAAAAATACACTGAGGGCTGACCAATGATATATAACCAGAGCAGCAGATCTCCCAGTGTTTCACTGCTCAACAAGCAAGGGGTTGGCTGGGGGGTGATCCCCTGGCTCAAGCCTGGGGCAGAATCAAAAGTATCAAAAGGAAGCACAACAATTATAATACTAATGATACGTTGTTTTCAGTGCTGCGTTCTTGTAAGGTTTCCCCCCTTAGGATATGCCATTGTACACTTCAAATCATCAAGTTACATAGCCACATGCACTCTTCGGTTTTATATCCATACAGTCATCTTTGTTGCTGGGTCATTTGGTTCCACCTTGTGGTCCTTTCAGAACTCAGTATATTTTTGTATCTATTGTAGGCCAAATAAAATATATACGGTACTTGTCGAAGAATAAGGCATGCATACAAAACGTTGTCCTATGTGCATAAAGAAATGCTGTCTATAAGCTATACAAGATCTTCAACGCATAAGATAAATATTTTCTTTAACCTTTTAACGACCAATGACCTGCCAGCCATGTCACAGGAAAAAAGTCAGTTAGCAACCTATGACGTGCCTGCACGGTATTAAATGAGCTTAGAAAGCAATCAAAGATCATACCGGATATAGAACAGAAATTATTTTGCAGCACTTACCTAAATAACAATTTCTCTAAGTATTTATATATTCCAAATTATTGTATTCCATAAAAACTTAAAATAATAATAAAAAGTGACCCAGCTGGCACTTTATCATGTACTATGCAAATATGTGCAATACCTCTAGACAAATAGAAGTGTCCCCTGTTTTGAGGTACAAATTCATTTGCAGAGATATGCTTTTATTCACGCTTACTGCAGTGGTTTTTTTATTACATGAACTTATAAACTATGCGCTATATTTCTCTGTGATACATAGTGTAATACTGCCATCTACTGGAAAATGTACACACTGTTTATTTGAAATCAGAGTTTACAATGGTGCTATTTCTAGAATTATTCTTTTTAGGGATTAGTTGGCTAATGTGGCATCCGCTTAACAGACAGCTCCAGGGAACCTACTGGCTCCTTGTGAAGCAAGAGGCACCATAGCATTTTCCTGCTTTATAGCATGAAGTTTATAAACCAAGGGCTCCGGTGCAAATATTGTAGAGACAATTGACAAGAGTATATATATAGTTCACAACTTAGGTGCCTTTTTGGCTCACATCTGCCGATGGTCAGGGTTTTATGCAAAGGTAATAACATTACTGCAGAGTGAAAAGGAAAAGTGATACTCAGCGCTTAAAATGAAAATGCCAGATATCTGGTGTAATGACACAACTTAAACAAGTATAATACCTTGGTGCTGCAGAACCAACACACTGACCACAAATGTGTAAAGGATAATACACAAAACAAAGAAATAAAGTGCTGCGCAAAATTTACAAACGACACCACAATATGTGCGGAAATTAAATAATACTTAAATTCATTAAAATGGATTCTTCAATAGGTTCCTCTGTTGGGAAGCCCATAGAGCCCCTTCTGGGGAATGGAGTTTCTTATATAAGAATACTTTAACGCTCCCGTGGGAAGGACCGGAATAATGCTGTGCTGTAGCAGGAACAGCTTGGTTCTCTCAGGATTCCTCTGTGTCCACTTCCTCAATGGGCGTATTCAGCACAACGCGTTTCACCAATCGGCTTCCTCAGAAACACAAGGATGACCACAGAGATAAAGTGAAAAGGAACAAGCGAAATAACATACAGCAATGGTGCATCAGTGCTCAAAAGTTACTAACCAAACCTAGAAGCAAGGCTGAAAACAGCAAAAAGCCTGGTAATGAATGTTGCCAAGTCCAAACGTACCAACTCCAACGTACGTTTCGCTGCAATGAGCTTCGTCAGGGGGCGTTATTTCATTTGTTCCTTTTCACTTTATCGCTGTGGTTATCCTTGTGTTTCTTATTTGTGCCTTCATATACATACGTATTTCCATCCTAGTTCCTGTAGTCTTGTGCCTCTGTTCATATGTACCTTCCCAAATGTGTCTTGGTGCCGAGATGCTTTTATATTATATATTTTTTTTTATGTATTTAAATCATATTGTTTAATAAAGATTTACTTTGTATATACCTTTTCTCCTTACGTGCTCTCCTTGCAATAGGTTTTGGTGTTTGTATAGATTATGAAAGCCAAACCCCAGTAAGATTGGCTGGCCCTGTATAACGCAGTTTTTTTTTGTGTGTTTTTTTTTTTTTTTTAACGCATAGTTAAGTCACTGAGAATTAATCTAGTTTTCCTCAGCGATTTACACATGAATTATGCAGGGTCAGTCCAGTCCTTGGTGTAGAAACCAACCAGTGTTGTCTCATAATGAAAAGTGAAGTGAGTTGACACAAAACTCTTCTATAAACTCTACTTTAAGTCTCAAAAGCTTATAGATCCTCATGTGTTTTGTTAATATACTGGTTTCGTCAATTCAATAATTTTGCAATAAATAGAATGGTGTTATAAAAATGGTTTCAGCATTTACAGCAACTGATCTCATACATTCTGAAGAATGCCACTTTGTGAAGCTGCTGGTATGTTTAAAATTTGTATTTCCTTTTATGTATAGCCTTTTTCAGGTAATTTCTTGGGTTGGGTGCACCAAGACTACAGTTTTTCTCTTCCTTCCCAACAGGTGATTTTTCATGGTAGTCTTTTTGGCTTTTTTTTTTGCAGCAGCAGCAGCAGTCAATGGTATGTTAGCCAACTTACAATTCTGGATCTTGTATACAAAATGAAAATACTTTTTTTTATTAGAGCAATATAAATATTACAGTTGGCTTCTATACTATACATCAGTTACCCTCAACACAAACTATTTTGCAAACAAATTTAAGCTTATGAATATAAAACTAGTTTTTCAACAGCGCATATTTATATAAATATCTCCCCCTCCGAAATAAAATACAAAGACACATATTTAGCCATATCTGCCTAAGCCTAAATATCCCATATATTCTGCCTTCAATTGCCAAGAGGAGAGAATGGAAAGAATCCCATAGACCTCAGCAAGACATTTAATAACCTCAACATAGGGCAAATGTAAATCTTTCATGTGTGAATCCTTACGCTACCAGCATTTACCAGCAGCAATGTAGTGGACCAAATATAACATGCATTTGTGCTATTCTTAATTAATACAAATACAACATAACTCACAATACTATTGAATGTTTTTATGTATTCATCGTATATATGAAGTTAAAAAAAAAAAAACACTTAATGGTTAAAAATATTTTTTAAAGTTAAAAAGGGAAAAAAACTGAAATACTTTCATATTTTTATTGCAAGAATGTCCCAATTAACAGCATATGCAAAATGTTTATATCGCTTTTTTTTTTTTTTTTTTTAATTTCAGTTCACATAAGCAAGAGGATGACAATCATGAAATTTGCATTTCTCAATGGTAAAGGTATAAACAAGAAAATAGGCATGGAAACATTTATTAACCATTTTGCAAAGAGTATAATTGAGAAAACAGTGTAATCATTCTACAAAAGCATTTTACAAGTAGAGTCATGTTTTCATAAACTATCTCGGTTCCTCGACAGACCAAGAAACCACCACAGGCTCTATGTATGTATGTATTCATCACGTAAACCAAAAATGCTCAATCTGAAGACCTACACTTCAACATACAACACAGTAGAGCATTTCTTTTAACAGACAGACAATGTAAAACGATGTTATTTTATGCCAACAGATGGTTGGCAATCAAAGGCCATGTAGGACCTAGATACCTAGAGAAGCAAGAAAAAAAATAATTATAAAAAACACCACACGCTATAAAAATTACTTTAACTGAAGCAATTTCTTAAGTGCAATAATATTTCTATGTTTGCAAAGCATCATTCAACCGAGTCACTGTCCACTGCAATGTAGATCAAATTCTTAATTCCAACATATGCTACAGAAAACATTAAAGGAGGTAATTTATATTTACATGTTTAAGTATAGCTCTAAAGAATTTCATTAGTTAACCCATAGTATCTATAATTGTATGTTTTATTGTAATAAAGCTTTTTTTTTTGTTGTGTTATATTCTCAAAAATAATTATGTTCTATTTATATTGCTTCTGTGTGCAAATGTATGACATCTATAGTGTGGCTGGTGATGTATCTTTAGAAGGAATGTTTGAATATTGTGCCCCACAATAATGTGTAACATAAGTGGCTTTGTCTATATGTAATCAAATAAATTAGGTAAAATACATAGCTTGTTCCAAATGAAAGATAGAAAAAAAAATGCTACGTTTATGGATGTGCTAAGCAACACTCTGAAGGGTTGAGAAAAAATAGCAAGAAGCTACTTCAAAAAAGTATGTAAATCTATGTTCTTTATGTGTTAGTTAAAGCAATGTTTTCATCTAAATCATCTGTATGAATATTTGTTACTGTGGCAGGTTTTATTTCACCATTCCAATAACTAAATTTATAGATAAATACAAAAAGACAAGGACAAATGACAAACTGAACACCAAACAGTTGCCACTACAATGAAGAGCTTTTTTTTTTTTTTTTTTTGTAATTACAAGAATTCTCTTAATTACCATTCTTGCATTAGCACTATAAAATAAACTATTCCTAGATATCCAGCATATATTTAAACATATTTCAAAGGGTCACACGACACACAGAGAACAAACATATTGTGTTGATGAGCACTGCAACATACATTTTCTTCAATACAACATGATTTCCATATTTTGACACTTGTTCTTGAAATGAAAGAATGCAGTTTAAAGACCGTTATGATTTCAATTCAGATCAGACAACTTGGATTGGTATAACAGATGATTAACACAATAACACGCGTATTAGAAGGGACACCACATAATAAGATTTGCATTTAGATCTTAAATTTTATAGACAGATTCAAGCTATACTTGTTTGTCTGAAAAGTGCTGTGAATGGCTAGGTGTGATTTACTCTGTCCAATACAAATAATGTCAATTTACCTACCTTAAAAGAATGCCTTTCTAAAGTGCAAGCTATACCTCTTACAACTCTGATAACTTGTTTAGAGATAAAACTTGCCTAGATTGCACCTCAAAATGTTGAGAAAAATATAGATTTTAGAATATAAACTAAATTGATGAAGTTGAGACAGTTTTAGGTGTCCACTGTATCTCTGATCAATTAGTTAACAAATGCTACATTTTTCGAGAAGTAAATTAAATATCAGCAGGCAAAGTTGTGGTTTCCAGTGTGTTATTTTTCTCTGTAATAGGTCAAGTATGCCTTTAAAGATTCTGGGAGGGGCAAACTCAGAATCTTTTCTCTTAGGAGGTTTGGTGGAGGTTCCTCCACTTTCATAGATTCATTGTGGTCCTTTTCCACTTCCTTTCCGTCGTCGTCAATCTTTTCATCTTCATCACTGTCCAGTGGTTGAGGAATAAGTTGATTTCCTACAAACACGTATGTGTTAATGCGGCGTCTGCGGCATCGTCTTCGTTTCCGTTTTGGTGGTGCCTTGGGAGGAATACCCTTTGCCTGCATTTCCTCATTTATGCAGTTTCTAAGTGTACGGCGAATGTAGACGCGGGCCAAGTCCTGAAGACTCCTCACAGTACAGGGAGCTGGAAAAATTTATAAAATCATGGAAGATTATAAATATTCTTCCTTCATAATAAGATCAGAAATATTACAGAAAGCCAACATGTACAATTCTAAAAGTTGAGAAATTTGGATGCATATTTAAAATCACTATGAAAATAAAAAATCTTTACCTCTTAAGGACAAAAGGTTTGGGTTTTTTTTACACTTAAGGCACTTTTCCTATCAAGTAGAATTTGTTTTATTTGTTTTTAGAAACTATACATATAATATATGTTTACTTATCTCTATAAGTATAAGTTTTTAGAGCAAAGAAGGCTTCAAATTGGTTCATGTACACCCACTGTTTTTTTAGTTTATTTTTATGAGCCTTTAGCCTAAATCTATGCATGTGTACTAATATAAGTCTCTCCACCCTTCTCCCTCCCTATGTATGCATGTATTTTATAGATATATATACACCTTAAAGTTTGGTGCTATTTTAAACAAAAAAATATTTTTAAAGAAAAATACACATCGGTGGAATGGTAAAACAGTATTTTACCTAACAAACAGGAATACATGTATCTATTATGCAGTTGTCAGAATATGTTACATACAAACAGAAATTTGGAAAACCAATAGCCATTGTAAGATCCCCCCTTAATTTATAATGCACCTTACCTATAGATATTCCCCCTCTGCCCCCCCCACATATGCTTTATGCCCCTAGATATGATATCCCCTAGATATGCCACTCTGCCCCCTAGATATGCCGCCACCCTCCCCATACTCCCTGGTGTCTAGCGGGGCCAGCCACTGGACGATGCGCGCAAACAACCTCCACTGCCAGCATGTCCCCAGGGGCTACTATGGTGGCACACCATAGTAGCCCCTGGGGCTACTATAGAAGCTCCGGCCGAAGTGCTGGCAGCGGAGGTTGTCTACAGCTGCCAGAGAGGAGGATCCAGGTCACCTGTAGCACTGCGGGGGATCTGGATCCTAACACTGCTGCTTGCCCGCATTATGGTACCCACCACATCAGTCTTTGCCTCTCTCTGCCTCATGACCAGTGTGTTGCTAGACATCGCTGTGCATGTGATTGGCTCAAGGATGCATGGTAGTGCCTTTTATTGGTCGCTGCAATTAGAGTCGATTGATGACAGTAGCCGAGTGCGCAATATTACGGCCTCTGCCTTAAAGGCCAGATTTGGGAGGAACATAATTAGGTCCTCTGTCCTTAAGGGGTTAAGCGTTAAAAAGAAACACTTCTTTACACAATACATTTTTTATTATTTAAAATGCTTTAGTCTGCACCTCTTCACAAAATTGGTCCTGAAGGGCTTAAGCAAAAGTAAACCCTAAAATAAATGAAATGTTAAATAAGAATTATTTGTAGTCCTTAAGTATGATAATAAGAGAAAAGTACCTCTCTCATTCGTGTAGATTTTATCATATATTAAAATTATATGAAACATACATTGCTAGTATTAATATTTCTATCAAAATATGCACATGCACAATTTTCCTATGTTCATTTGATACGGTTCTGCTCCAGGGGTTGAAGGGTTGATTACTAACACATTATGAAATATATAAAGTGGGTTTAATTGCATATTACATATTTTTAGATCACAAAAGTCACTTTATTAATTGCAGACATCTGAAAATAAATAAATATTTGGATACTTACGTAATCTCACAGTATCTGGTTTGTGGTTGTCATTCTTATTCGGTTGCATCAAAGGAGCAAATGAAACTGCCAGTATGTTTTTACTTTCCCAAGTATTTTGCCCAGTTCTTTGGATCTGAGTAAGCTAAAGAGCAAGCAAGAGAACAGAAAGATTCATAAGGACCTTACTTTACTGAAAAGGTCACATATGATGGCACATTGAATACAAAGCAGACTGTATCACAATAATAATGGCATAACTACCCTAAAAACATTTCAAATTTAATTTTAAATTAAGATTTAAGGTATAAGTTATCAAAATAGTCTATGTATTCTACATAGATTACACTTATATATATATAATAACTGTTTACATATTCCCTTGTTTAAATACTTTTTTTCCCCACTTAGTTCCGTCGGAACTCCAGGGAGTTGTGGTTTCATCAAAAGAAAAATAAAATGTTTACTATGCGTCACATAAAAACTGCAAACTATTTTTAAGAATGAAAGAAATAACTCAACAAAACAAAGTGTTTAAAAGACAATAAGTGTTTAAGAACAAATGTCAAATCATATAGTTCAAGTAACCTAGTGAAATGTTACCGTTGCTTACAATACCTGCTAATCTTGCTTGAACGGTGTATGCAATAGACAGGGTATTACCTGATCTTCAATAGGCATTACTAATATTCCCCCAACTTTTAATAAGATTTTCATGTAATTTTCATGGTCTTTCTGGACCCCAGCTCCACAGTAGATCCTGTCATACTGAGGACTGTCTGATGAAATTTCCAAACAATTACCAACCACAAAAGAGGGTTCACAAAGCTCAAATCTGAAAAAGACATACAACACTTTAGATTTACATATATTTTATAAATAAAAATAATTGAATTTGTGCGTGCGTCGTTGAAAATATAAACTGCATTATAAAGTTTAAGATTCTGTTTGAGAAATAGAGTATTAAAAGCACATTCATGTGAAAAATAGTACACCCTCATGAATTCTATGGTTTTACATATCACAGTCCTTCCCAGATTGATGGCCACCAACAATGGCTTCCATGGGATCATTGCTGATGCCTTTGCTCCTTGGCATTGTGTTAAAACCCACCTGAACGCTCCAGACCAGGAAACAGCTAAAACCTTGGCTTTTATAGAGGTGGTCACACTTGCCCTTGATTAATTGGCAATCAGCATTTTAATTCCAGGATCTGCCTGCTACTTAGCATCTTTGTTCTGAGATTGTATTTGCCTATTTTTTTTTAGACCTGCTAAGGAACAGATTATAGTTATGTCCAGATTTGTAAAACCATAGAATTAAAATATATACAAATAAATACATAAGTATTAGACTGCTGGATTTTAAACTTACTTGTCAAAGCTATCACTATACTTGATGAAAGATTCCAATTTCTCTTTTGCATACTCCACAACGTCTGAATGAAGCTCAATACCATGATTTATTCCAAACGGACCTAAAAACAATTATATACAAAAATTGATATGATAATAGTATTTGTATGTGATGGATATAAAAAAAGAAAAAAAAAGAATTACATTTAATTAACCGCCATTTGACAATTGGTAACTATAAGGAGGGAGTGTATGACTGTTGGCCGTTAACTGGGTTACAAGATTTTATTGAAATAAGTTTCAGAATCCAACGCCCCTAGAGTAAATGAGTTTACTAACTTTGCCATGCTATAACATCCCCTGCAACCAATGCAGAAATAGCAATACTCATATCTTACATGGCACATGTATGCTTGCGCAAGAAGAGCCTTACCCAGCATTCACATACCACATTAAAAAATGATAGATGGAAAACGGTGTAAACGTTGTGCTCAGAGTTTGGTGGGGAGAGGTTGTATTTCTAAATAAGAAGGCATGCACAAGAGGGATTCATAGATACTCCTTTATGAAATCATATAAAGCTATTGTATGCATTCAGTACCGTTTATGTAATCAAGGATGCTAAAAATAAACAGACTGTACATTGCTCAAATAAAATGTACTGTGTCTTAGGAGAGACGGGGGAATCAACATATATACTTTGTAGAATACTGCCTTTTCTAGATCATAATATCTTTTCCTCATTAAAAATAAGTTTATACCACATGCGTTTTTCCATGTGCTGATCCAGCTGGACAGCAGTGGGTTACAATGTAATACTAACACTGGTTAAGCCATTAGGAAAATCTGGTAAATGTCTGGTGAGCCAGTGCCTGGTGGCGCATGCCACAAAGCTTTATTGACGCTCCACTGATAGATCCCGACAAGGGATCGCCAGCTAGATATACACCACCATGCACTGCATGCTACAATATGTAGCTTGTGGCCATCTATATCCAACAGGCAGCTGCTCATACTTCATTCAAGAGCAGCATGCCTTGGAATGGAGACGGAGAAACAGCTACATAGTGCATTTACACCCCAAAACACTGTTTGTACACAATAAAAGCATTATAATAATAAATCCTATTACAATCTCATCATTTGGGCCCTGTGTAAAGAGTGATGGAATTACAATCCATCATCAAGGACTGACTATTATGCTCCAGTATGCAACAGATCCAGGATTGATCCTTAAAACTAGATAAATATAAAAAAATGTGCATATCAAAAATCTTTTAAAATACTGTATAGTATTTATATAAGAAATATACATTTTTGTAAATATGGAAAATATGTATATAACAAAATTTCATTTATCAAGAGGTAAATTACTTTACCTAAAATTAAGCCCACCATTGTACTTAAATATCCTGTTCCACTTCCAAGATTAAGAAAAGATAACCCTGGTTGCAGTTTTAGTGCTTCCATAACTTCAGAGTAAATGCAGGGAGCAGATAAATGAATGTTTCCATGTTTCCAAGCCAAGTCTTTGTACGCATTGTCCCGATATCCTTCTAGATAGTATTCTCCACGATCAATTGCTCTGAAGGCTTGTTCCACTTTTTCAGTACGTATATATTGTGCCTCTTTAAGATTATCAATTAAATCATCATTGTCTTCACCAGCACTCACTGCTCCTCCCATAGTGTGAGTTAGGCTTTAAATAATTTGCACATCAGAAGAGAACAGGAGTATGGATCAACAGATAGCAAACTTCAGTCAATGTCTCTTTAGCATATCATAAGCACACCTGCAGTACATGTACGCTGTGGAAGAAGCAAAACGCAAGGTTTTTAGTTTAACAGACATAACAACTTACAAATAATTAGTATGAAAACATTGAATTGGTCACTTAACAAATTTAGCATATGACGCACTAGGGAAAAGACCACCTCCCACCCTAAATTACAATAATTCCAATACAGTGGATATAAAAAGTCTACACACTCCTGTTAAAATGCCAGGTTCTTGTGATTTTAAAGAATGAGAGAAAGATAAAACCTGGTTGCATAAGTGTTCACACCCTCTTATAATTGAGGCTGTGTTCAGAATTAACCAATCACATTCAAACTCTGCCATAATTTAAAGTGACGGATCACAAATAAAGTTCAGCTGTTCTAGTAGGATTTACCTGACATTGTGACATTGGCTTAGTTGCATCTCAGAGCAAAAGTCATGGTCTGCAGAGAGCTCCCAAAGCATAAGAGGGATCTCATTTTTGAAAGATATCAGTCAGGAGAAGGGTACAAAATAATTTCCAAGGCATTAGATATACCATGGAACACAGTGAGGACTGCATTTGAATTGTTCATGTTATATGTCACATTAAAGGTGAAAAAAGTTCTGACATGATTCATCTTGGTCTCATTCTTTAAAATCACAAGAACCTGGCATTCTAACCCCTTCAAGAGTAAAATACTGACATGTTAAATGTCCATGGGGTGTCTATGTTTAAAAAATGGATGGTTTGATGGAGTAAATTGCATTGGCTGGCTTCAAAGATATCCAAAATAGCACATGGGGGAAGATTTACCAGATTTGGAAAAAAGGTTTTGAAATATCAAAACGCTACTTGTACTTGTTGCCCCATAATTTGCAAAAAAAAGCTAAAACATTGGGTATTTCTAAACTGAGGACAAATAGTAGAATCTATTTAGCAGGTTTTTTCATTAGCTTTAATAGATGAGTAAAAGAGATTTTTCATGTAAAAGTCAGAAAGCCCTTTTTTCCCCCGCAATTTTTCACCATATTTTATACTTTTTTACAAAACAAATATATAACTTGTGTGGGTTCAGTAAATGGGAAAGAAGAAAATTACAGCTAAACACGAGCAGCACAGAAAATGTTAAAACAATCATCGTCATGAATGGTACAAAAAATAAAATCATCCATTGTTATGAAGGGTGTTAAAGCCTGCTTGCTAACATGGTAACAAGCAGCCATATTGTGTGTCTGCTCAATACAGCTGACTGTTGCCTAGTAATATTTATCAGATTATTTGAATATATATATTAAAAAAATACTTGATGTCAGGAAAGCTGTTGCAACAGCTGCAATAAAGTACAAACTTTAGTTGCAAAGTATTAGTCCCCTAGGTTGCTAGGCAATTATGTTGGAATATGACTGGACTGGAATAGTATTATAATTAAACAGATAATGAGGTAAGAACACCTAAAGAAGAATGCATACTTCAGAACATTCTTAAAATAAAAAAAATAACACAAAATAACTTCCCTGAGGTGTAAGCCTTACCCTCTGTGGTCCAACAATTCATGCCTACCAGCAGCCAATCAGTGATAGCAAAGGGATCCTATTAAAATCAATGCGTATGCTTTCTGACCATATGTGGACTAACCAGGTCCCCTCCTGCAGTATTCACGGAGTCAGGGCTGGAGCTAACTGTATGTCAGGATTCTATCCTGACTGCAGGATAGTTAAAGTTGTACCCTTTGTTTGCTATAATGAATGTGTGTATTTCTGTTCAGCTGTGTTTTGTTATGCTATTACCCTGCCTCCCTCACCTGGCCACACAGGCTTTATATCCCTGCCTCCCAGTAACAGAGTTAAGTTCTTTGGAGCCATAGTTCATGCCAGACGCTGGATCTGCCTTTTGGATTTACCTGCCTGCCTGTTACCTCTTTCACCCCGACTGCCTACTGGATTTCCCCTTTTTTGCTTGCGACCTGTCCCAGACCCTTTTGAATACTTACCTGGACTTTTCTACTCTCATACTCCCCAGCAGTCTGTATGCATTATATGCATCCTACTCTGCTGCTTCTGGTGAGATGTCTTGCTTTGCTTTTGTAATATAACCTATAACCAAACACTCTGCTTGTGTCCTTTGTGAAGTTTGTTTCAGTCACTGCGTTCTTACACTCCTGCGCTCTGGACTCCAGCATCCAACTCCAAGAGCTGCAATATGATGAGCCTGACACTGTAGTATATCACATGCATGGACCACATCTCTAACATGACATATAAATGCAGCACAAGTGTACACGCATAAATAAGGGCTTCTTTCTAGGATGAACACATACTGTACGTGTCTGTGTAGAACTCTGAAGAGTCATTCCACCCAGCTAAGCTGTAAATGTCTCAGTTCTATAGCATAGTTTGGAATATAACACACAAGATGCATGCAATGCCGGGAATCAAATGTACAGTAAAGTGAATCACTTATGTGTCACAGTAGATTATTAACCAGCATATACCAAGATATACAGTGGATTAACAACCAGAAGGAACTCCATAGCTATAGGGAAAAATATATTACTACTACAGTGGCATCCACTAATATTGGCACATATTAATATGAGAATAAGGCTGTGGAAAATTGTCTTTATTGTGTAACCTTTCAATCTTTTCTTTAGCAAATACAACAAAAATACTCTCATTGATATCAAACACAATACTGGTTTATATATATAAAAAAAATGTTAAATATATATGTGTGGTACAATAACTGACACAATTTTAGTCAATACATTGTGCTACCTGCCTTTGCCAAGATAACAGCAGAGTCATCTCATATAATACCTGTTGAGGTTGGAGAATACATAGCAAGAATCTCCTACCATTCCTCCAGATCCTTCAAAATCTTAAGGTTGATGCTGGTGGACTCCTCTTTAATTGACCCCAAAGATTTTCTATGAGGTTCAAGCATGGGACTGGGATGGCCATGGTAGGACCTTGATTTTGTGGCAAGTAAACAATTTTTGTGTTGATTTTGATGAATGTTTTCGTCATTGTTCTGCTGTAAGATCCAACCAAGGCCCATTTTAAGCTTTCTGGCAAAGGTAGTCAGGTGATCATGTGACATCTGTTGATATTTGATAGTCCACAATGCCATATATCCTAACAAGATGTCCAGGTACTCATTTTGTGAAGCTAAACATCCTGTTGCCGGATGCTAATGTCCTTGGTCTTACCTATTGTGATAAAGGGAATTCATCCATGCGTTACCTATATTTATACCCCTGTGAAACAGGAAGTCATGGTCTTAGTCACTCAGGTGTACTAAAAAAAATGTAACATAAATGGGAATATACTTCCAATATATTTTTCTCATGTGTATTCATAGGGATGCAATAATTGTGCCACACATATATTTAACTTTTTATGCAAACTTGTGCAATTGTTTGACATACATGAGAGCAGAGTTTTTTGTTTTGTTTTTTTAAGAAAAGATCAAAAGACAATTAAGGCAATTTTTCACGGTAGTGTCTGCTCATATTTACGAAGGTTGCTAATATTAGCGGAGGACACTGTACATACATGTCATATGAAAGGTTTTCCAAAATCCAGCCTTAAAAAAAAAAAAATGAACTGTTCCAAACACAGTCCAAATGTTCAAGAACCACAACCCATACGCACTGTAAATAAGTGAAATACCACGGGGTGTTTCAAGTCCCTTAGCTGAAACAAAATGCCCTGTATACTGCATAGTTAAATCAATAAGACTTTTAAAAATCCCAATGAAACTATGAACTGAACAGTTAAATCCTTTTATGTATGTGTGAAATCTAAGCACTGGACCTTCATAAAAAGGTATAACAAAGTTAGTGAGCAGACATGACAATGCTAGCTAATTACCACATCAGTAAATAATCTGACATTAACAGAGGACATGCAATCAATACAATAGTTTGAGGGGTCTTTTTTTTTTTTTTTTTTTTACATTGTAGGTGTATAGCTAGGATGGTTTAATGAAAGAGACAAACAGATTGTACATAACCCTGCAACAGCAGCATGGCTGAAAAGAAAGAAATGCAAGAAAGCAGTGGGAAAGGCAAAGGAGAGAGTGAATATGTATGTGTGTGTTATTGTAAGGAGTATGTGTAAGTGTGTGTGTGTGTGTGTGTTAATATGTCAATATGTATGTTAACGATGGGCTCACTTGGCTTTACCTACTATTCTGGCCAGAAGGTCCCAGCCCTAATTGTCAAGTCCAATTTTAGTGGCAGCATATAGCCACATATTTCTCACAACATGGATAAGAACAACTACATCTTAAACCTGTTCACCATCACTACAAATCTTTATTCAGCTTCACCATTATATTTAAGGTTGAAAAATACCAAGGGGGCTTCTGTATCCCCCTGAACCACTCAAGCTCAAATCAAAATCAAATTCAAGATAAGAAAAAATAAACTTTCAAATTACAAACATAACGTGAGCTCTCAAGCTATGCCCGAAAGCTTTGAGTTCGAAATGAGTACAAGGACAGGAGTGATTAATTTATATTTAATCTGAGAATAAATGTCACAATGATTACACAGAAATAATAGTAAAAGAACATAAAAAAACCAAATACAACACAGTTTTAAAATAAACAGGAATAAAATACAGAAATCTTACAAAAATTAAATAAATTGTGGTTACAAGTCCTTTGTCAAATGATTGTCGATAAAAAAAATTCAAAGTTTTACCCTTCTCTGGGAGACTGACCATTCTGTGCACTTGAATATAATTCTGTTCCACTTAAGGACCATAGTCAAACACTTTTGTCTCCACTACTTCATTTTTAGTAGATTCATTCCACAAACAAACAATGGTAAATACTGCTTGGCACAGAACGTAAAGCGATGTGAACACTTAATTAAACTGAGAAAAATATCTCAATATGAGCATTCAGATTTGTATGGATTTCAATTTTAACAATTCGTAAAAAGCTCTCAAAAAAGGGATGGACCCCCAACAAAAAAAAACAGAAAAAAAACATTATTTTGACTTCACTCACGCATTCTATCATGGTGTCTCTGAATGTCTCCCTACCTTCTCCACCAACCACTTTGGTGTCTTCTTGCATCTTTTTTTCTTTGTCTGCTTCTCTGAGGACATGGCCTCCCGGTGAAGTTCCACAAAAAAGGGTGGGGCCACCGGTCACACCCTTTCCCTCCATGGGCAGAATGGGAGAGGCTGTCCCCATGGCTTGCCCTTTTACAGATTTGCACAGAGGCCAGAATAACGGAGGTAGATTTGCAAAGAAACACCTCTTTTTTCTCAGCGAGTCTTCATTATTCTGGACTCCCGGTGAACTTCTACAAAATGGCACAGCCTCGGTGCACACCCTCTCCCCTTTTCCTCCAATCGGCAGAGAGGGTGTGCCCAGAGGCTCTGTCCCTCTTGCATAAGTCTTGTCTCTGCATTGTGCAATCAAAGATCCATTATAACAATTGTATCATGGCTTCAACACCAATTAAAACCCTATTCATATCCTATCACAATTTGTTATGACTTATATGCCTAATGTGGAAAGGAGTCCTGATAACTCTATAACAGAAATGGTAAAATATTATATAGTGCAAGGTTTACGGTTGCCCTTTTGTTGTCTTTTAACCCCTTCAGTCCCCTATGGACGTACCAGTATGCCTAGAAAAGGCGTTCTCGGGGACTGCCCAATCTGCAACAAGGTCACACGATTGCTGTAATGACCAATCACAGCGGCCACATGAGAATTACCTCAGATGCTCTTCCTCTCTCCTCCATCTTTGTAATCCAGGGGAGAGAAACAAAACATTGCTTGTGACAGCTATGGATTTTGTGCCCATGTACACTTTATCCTATACCCAAGCTTCCCAATTTACCCTAATAACGCCTTCTGATAATTATATAATGATAAAATATTATATATATTTTTATTTCATTAGTTAGCTATAGTGTTGTGGTTAGTTGAGATTACTGTGGTTGGTGGTTAGAGGATTTGGAGAGAAGAGTGTTTTAGGTGTTCAGTAGGGACAAATAAAAAATGAGTGGATTAGTGTTAGGCTTAACAATTGATAGGCAGCGTAATTTATAGGGGTTAGCCTCCCTGACCGCGCCAGAGGACAAAGCCACCATTGACTCAATACCTGACCTGATATCTGACTTGATGATGATGGATAGCCAGGTTTCTCCTGCTTAAGCCAGATATACAGAACCTGTGTCAGTGCAAAAAAAGTGAGCCCCCTCCCTCCAAATAAGGTAGACTAGCAAATCCCTTTATTGCTACTCCAGGCATCATATGTGCCATTGATGCCAGCGAGCCATTACATTTTTTAGTTTGTTTTTCACCTTTGATCCTAGCAGCGCAAACAATTATGCGGCCCATTGTCAGGCAGTTGAGCAAGGGGGTAGAACTGCAAACTACTAACCCTATTGAAACTTAAAGATCACACAATATGCGGCAAACATCAGAAAAGGTATGGAACCTTGCACCCAATTCGAGAAACAGGGTAGAGGATGGATAAATGAAGATAGATTCACTGAGTAAGGGAAGTGTTTCTGCACCTTTCTTTCTCCACAACTCTGTTATTCTGGCCTCTCTTTGCACTTCCACAAAAGGGCTAAGCCACAGGGACAGCCTCTCCCCTATTCCGCCAATCGAGGGAGAGGGTGTGCATGGAGCTGCCGCGCAGAAGTTTACAAGGAGGCCATGTCCACAGTGAAGCAGACTAAGAAAGAAGCCAGAAGAAAGAACTCAAGAGAAGCATAGCGGCGGGGCAAAGAGACAGGGACATGGAAGTAGTCGGCAGAGGTAGGGAGATGTTCAGAGAGAGTGAAAAAATGTGAATGAGAGTGTGAAAGAGTATCAGAGAGCGACAATGAATTTAATTTCAGGCTGTAAAATGCCTTTTGATTTATTTCAGAACCAAAAAGGCAGGAAACAAAACAAACAATTGGTCAGAATCGTTTTTAGTCCATTCGCACATATCATTTTGGGCATTGTAACCTGCCTAGGTATGGTAACCAATTCATCAAAAAAAAATCAGAATTAATTGGTCGTGATCAAATGCTTTAATTTAACCTGAAAAAAAAAAATAGACAGTAAATACTTGTAGTAGTCAGAAGAATATCCCCCTCGATGGTCCAATGTTTTGTGCCATCGATCATTATCAGTAAAGTGTTTCCACTGAAATAAAAAGGAGAGCTTTCCACAAATGAGTCTCACTGCAGAGCTTACTGGCTTTAAGTATACATTATGTCAGGTTAGCTGGGCAGGTGCTTATGGGGTGATAATGCAGGCAGCATGAAAATTTAAAGTGGTCACTCACATGCATTAACCCCCTGCAGCTGTCGACGTACCAGATACGTCATAAAAACACAGGCCTCGTACTTGGTGCGTCATCTGTTAAATTAACGCCCTCTGTCTACAGCAGATGCCCTGCGTTTCCGTGCATGCAATCATTTATATAATTAATCACATTATACAGTTAAAGAGGCAGCCACTGGGGGCAGAATGCATCCCTTTCAGGTCATTTACTTGGAGGTAAGGAAAGGGGAAATTCTGCAGAATACCCCCATGTGCTTGCAAAACATACATATGATGGCTGGAGTTTCCCTTTAATGTCAGCACTGCCTTAAAAGGAGAGAGCCAGAGAAGAGGGACTCAATGCAATAGTACATTTAGTAGTGTGGTCGGTTAGCAAGTGTGGAATTTGTAAGATAGTTGCATAGAATATACTGTAGCATAGCTAGTATATAGCATAAAAAAGCTGAGTAGAGCCCTGCTCAAATGAGCTTACAATCCATAGAGAGTTAGTTATTAGATAAAAGGTCAACGTGCCACTGCTAGGGATAGGCCAGCCACACTAGTATAAGCATCGCAGTAGAGAGACTAGGAAAGGTAAGCTATAGAATATGGGAGGAAGTGGCTTAACACAAGTTCGTCGGTGTCCTTAAAAAGTTTTTGAGGGAGTTTTTGAAAGACCGAATGCCAGAGGATGGGACAAACCTTGAGAAATCTTGCAAGCATGCATAAGAAAAGATGACAGCCTGAGATGAGTGGAGAGACCAGGCAGAATTGTATTTAGAGACGAGTGTGGAGATTATGTAGGGGAATGGCTACGAAGTGCTTTGAAGTAAGAGTCAGGATTTTAAAATGAACCCTGAAGCACACAGGCAGCCAGTGAAGAGACTGAGGAGAGAGGTCTTACTTAACCAAGTGGAAAAAAGATATCTCCAGCAGCTATGCTCATGGTGGTTTGCAGAGGGGCGAGACTGGTACGATGGAGACCAGCTAAGACAGAATTACAAAAGTCAAGGCGGGAGATAATGAAGCTAAGGACAAGAGCCTTAGTAGAATCTTGTGTTAGGAAGGGACGAATGGTGCAATGTTTTTAAACTGGAGACTCTAGTTTATTGAGGCAGACCGAATGTGGGGGTTTAACATGAGGTCAGTGTCAAGGGTAACACCGAGGCAATGGGTGCGAGGGGATGGGGAAATGATTGCATCATTAACATTGAGTAAGACTGTTTAAGGAATGTTAGCATTGGAGGGAGGGAAGATGAGGAGTTTGGTTTTAGAAAGAAAGTTTTAGTAAACCTGCAGACAACCAGTTAGATACAGAGGAGAGGCAGTTAGTTACATAATCTAAGTCAGATGGGGAGAGAGGTCCGGAGAGGATAGGTAAATCTGAGTGCCATCACCATACAGGTGATTTCAAAAGCCAAAGGTTGAGATTAATTTACCAAGTGAGGGGCAAAAACAAAAAGGGTCAGAACTGAACCTTGGGGTTCACTGATGGGGAAAGGGGGAGACAGAAATGCTGAAATTACTAATTAGTAACTTTAGTAAGGATGGTGTTGTGCTTAAAAGGTGTTTATATTTTCTTCATAAAAAATGAATTCCTTACATATACGAATGTGGCATCTAAAGAATGTCCCTTAAGATATATATTTTTTCTGGGAATACTACTTGAGAAAGCAGGAAATTACAGCTGAAGAAAAAGGCCCAGGTCCTGTAGTGTAAAATAGGGCTAGTCCTAAGAGGTTAAAGTACCGATGATGTGTAAATATTGTGAATATAATATATTCTTATTATATAAAGTTGCCTTGCAACCCAAGGGATAGTGTACCCTTGAAAAAAGTACCATTAAAAGTTCTTAACTACCGATGAGATACAGGAGTGTCTTTAATTTAAATGTACATACTTCTGCC
>VKOC01006450.1:0-25525 GCA_009364415.1 Spea multiplicata
GGGGGAGCGGGGTGCAGACGGAAACGACCTCCGCCAGCCGGATAGTCTCATGAAACCATCAGAGCCGCCCACAACGCCAGGACTGGTGATAAACGTCACTTCCCATCCGCCTGGATGATTATATTCAGCGAAGGCCGCAGGGCTGGACTCAGATGTTCTTAAATAAATGGATAATATCTCCCCCCAAACCCATAAACTTCAGAGTGAAACTGCAGCTTCAGAGCTGCAGCAGAACGCCCCTTAGTGGTGGAAGGTTGAAGCAGCCAATCAGTGTCATTCGTACATCCGTGTATTACATGCCGTGTTTGGATCATGATTAATGGACTATTATCTCTCAGGGAAGCATTGATCTGCATTATCCAATCAATTTGCTGCCCTGACACCCCCCACACACCCTTACAAAGGCCTGAGCCAATCAACAACAATTAGATTCTGAGGGTCTCACAGTCTGACTCCTTCCTATTCTCCCCGCTGTGGTCATATATAAGACTTCCAATTGGTGCTTTTGCTCCCAGTATGTTTTCGTTGATATCCCTGCTTGAATGCAGGTGACTCCTTTAAACATTTGTTTCATTAATGACATATTTGGCGAGCCAGTACATGGAATCTTCCTGATGGGCTATTAAAGGGTTAATATTTCAAGGGTCCCAGTTCTGGGGTCCGTATGCTGCTTATATATATATATATTATATATATATATATAAATACAGCCCCCCCCCCCCGTGCTGAGATACACGATGCAGAATAACGTTAAAGCGCAATAAACCTCTGCAAACGCCGATTACAGACCTTTTTTTGTTCTTTTTGTGCAGAGGATTTATTAAAACATGAAGTCTGTGAATTATTGATGGCCGTCTGAAAAAATACAGAATGATCGGGACCCGCGGGCCGCGCAGTGGTTACAGCAAATTCAAAACGTACGTTTTTGGGGGTTTTTTTAACGAATCTACAACAAATCGACATGTTACTTTTTAACAATTAATCACCTGTCAAGGTTTCGTTCATTAGAAAAACATGTATGCTTGTTTTTTTACTGTACTGAGAGGGTGGTAGATAAGTGGAACGGCCTCCCAGTAGAGGGTAATACAGTGAGGGGATTTAAACACGCATGGGATAGACATCCGGCTCCTGAATGGACACAAAATGACCAAATATTTTAAATAAACATAAAATAAACATACAATCCCCCCCTTAGCCCGTGACAGAGCCGATTCGTATCCGCCAAGCGCATCGTCCTTTCGTTACATCAAAGCTTCTTTTATAATCTCCCCAAATTCCGACAAATTATCCCAGAAAATAAAGAAATAAAATCAAAATTTCTCTATTTTTTTTTTCCCTACCTGGACATCCTCCTTGCACCATCGCTTACAATCAAACGCGTTTCATCCAACGCCTTCGCGCCCCGCAAAACATTACTCTGCTTCTGTTTCGGCGGACGACCTTGGGCCTGTCATTTATTCCTCCCCGGGAGCGGACGCTGCGCTTCGTCAGTCACGCTGATTTCTTTTTTTCTCTCTCTTTTAAAGCTCGGCGCGGGCTGAGAGCCGCATCTCCCGGCAGCCGAGACGCGACGGTGGGAAGTGCGGCTGGATGTCCGTCCCGGAGACGCGGCGTCTTAAACGATACCCGGCGACTGCACGCTGCACCGGCTTATGATCCTCTCTGACGTCGTTTAAAGCCCCCCGGGGGGATTACTGCAACGCGGCGCAGGAGCCATCTGATCCCAAACAGGGACATTATTTTATCAGATCCCCCAACTATTATTACCTACTGATTTATATAGCGCCATCATACGCCGCAGCGCTGTACTTCACCCCACGCCCATTTAAAGGCATTTAAAAAATAATAAAGTAGATTTTTAGTAATACGGTCTGGTACTAAACATTAATATGACATCATCAACACCTACCCCAGCCATACGTCAAGGATATACCCCCAGAGGGCTAATAAACCCAGAGCCCCGGACCTAAGGCTTGTTAAAAAAAAAAGTATGTTTATAAGGAAAAAGAGGGATTTCTTTGCATTAATATGAAAAAGGAATAATTTGACCCCAAGTTTACTAATTCAGACAGTGGCTTTGCAAATTATGTATAATAAATGTATAATGACAGATAACTTATTTCATATGGAAGCAGCAAAATCTGCTTTTATACTCTGTTCTGGAATTTTTTTGAGGAAATTTTTTTTATATATACACCACTGTTCAAAAGTTTGCGGTCACTGAGCTGTTTTCATGGAAAACAAGGACATTTCTGCCCGTAACAAAATTGCAAAAAGGTTTCCTGACCCATCAATAGCCTTTTAAACTAAAACTTGGATCAGCAAACACAACGTACCATTGAACCCAGGATGATAAAAGGCACTGGAACAGCAGGAGTGATGGGATGATATAAGGGCCACTGAACACAGGATGATGGAGTGATAAAGGCCATGAACAGAGGAGGATGGGAGTGAAGGATAAAGGCCATGGAAGACAGGAGTAGATGGGCCAGGTGATAAAGGGCCTCTGTACACCTACAAAGAGATTCCATTAAAATCAGCCGTTTCCAGCTACAATAACCATTTACAACATTAACCCTGTCTGCGCTGGATTGATCCATATCATGTTATTTAAATGGACAAGATTTGCTTTTTCAAGCAAATCTTGAAACAAGAGTCCCCAAACTTTTGAACAGCATCGATTGAAGCAGAAAATGTAAATAATATAAATAATGTAAATAATATAAATAATATACGTTGCCAGTTATTTAGATTCACTGAACATAGGTTTTGGGGAATTAGATTTAAAAAGGTAATTACTGCTGCCACCTAATGGTGAAAGGAGGAATAACTTTTCTCAGAAATAGCCGAGATGGATAATATTGAATATACAGTATATCACTATACACAGATATTATATATTTTATTATTTAATGTTTTACATAGCACCATCAGCACTGAAGAATGTTTGAAATTAACTTTTTTTTGGCATTTTTAGATTTTTTTTTTATTTTAGAGAATAAGCTAAACATGGAATTTTTATATGGTTAGCACATAAGAGTTTAAACAAAGCAAAATAATATCTGCAAAAATTACCCTACTTTTTGCTATGCAACCTTTTCAAAGAACCGTCCAACCGGCACATGATAAACAAAATAAAATAATTGAAAAGAATTGTAGAGAAAACCTGTCACCCACATAAGATATGTAAAGAAAATCATATTACAACCAGTGAGAGAGTGGTAGATAAGTGGAGCACCCTCCCAGCAGAAGCGGTAGAGGGTAATACAGTGAGGGTATTAAACATGCATGGGATAGACATCCGGCTCCTGAATCAAAGACGAGACCAACGACTGATTAAGGTTTGAGTCTTTACAGCAGGGGAAACGGGTGACTAGATGGGGGCCGAATGGGCCCGATCTGCCGGCAGATTCTGTGTTTCTATAGGTAACTGGTCATTGCCATGAAACATATGAATGTATGGAGACTATTTAGGGTTTAGTAACAGATAACAGAGGATATTATTATTTCTTTCAATCATTTCATAACACGATTGGAGGAAACCGTGAAACTTTAAAAGGTACAAACATGCTGTCCAGAGTAAGAATATATATTTCCACTCTAAAAAAAACAACTTTGCTTTAAACACCGCTGCAGCTTATCGCTTAGTGACCCTACTTTAAAATACATGAAATATAAATACACTTCCCCCTCCCTTGGAAACATGGAAAAATCATATTTTTTAATTTTTTTTATTTTAAATGTAATTTAGAATTTTACCGTCACTGTCGTCTGCTTCTGCATCGGGTTCCGATGTCGGAGAACCGGCGCGCTCTTTGTAAGGTGGAGGGAGTTTCATGGGAGGTGGAGGTCCCCCAGGAACAGGTACTGGAGAGAGGCTCTGGGGGGGCATACAAAATATGCTCAGAATAATAAAAAATATATATTTATTATTATAATATATCAGATATACCAGTTGATTAAAAAAATAAGAAATATTTTTTGCTTTTGAAACATTAATGAATTATATTCCAAATAATCTGTAAATTGTTCCTGTATTGTGAGATGAAAGATGAAAGTGCACCCCCCCAAAAAAACGACCGTCGACTTATTGTAACATCCTCTTCTCAGACAGCAGATGCAAGGATTTAGCAAGAAAAAAAAAAAGGTATTTTTAAATAAATTCTCAACTTATACCCGTAGTCAGGACTTTACTAATAAATTGCACATTAAAATTTGACAGAAATAAATAGGATAATGACCATAAATATAAAAACATAAATGTGAAAATTAGACCAAAAAAAATTAATAAAAATAAGTATACAGGTTATAAATAGGTTAATTGGGAAGATGTTTACTCCGTAAAAAAACATGCCAAGAAAAATAGCAAATTTAGCACAAAAAGATGAAAAAAGATGAATCTGTCATTACCTCACATAGCTGAAGGCAGCGAGCGCAGTAGGACAGACGAGCGTCAAAAGGATTCAACATTGTGTACTTTACAAGAAGAGCACAAAATGCGTTGGTTTTGTATTTCAGGAGACATAAATTAGCTATTAGTAGCCGTCTTTGGAAGAAAATAGAGCGCTTTTATTAAATTACGCACTTTATCCCATAACTGCTAATAGCGGAATGCACTCAGGGCGCAGGAAAGATCGGCATTAGCACAAATTGCTCGTAATGCGCTTTTATGTGAGCAGAACGAATTTGGGGAGAAAGTGGACATCCTGGTCATTTGGGAGGATAAATGCGAAGAGATCATCAAATAACAATAATAAATAAAAATAAGGAAATCGAGGGGGGGGAATGTAAGCAGAAAAAAAAAACGGAATATAGAACTATTTCAGGAATACGGGCTCATCGGGGAAACGGTGCGAGAGACGTCCACTGCGAGGCTTATCTTTATCTACGTTCTGGAAAACATCAATAAACAATTTTTAAAAAAAAAGAAAAAAAAGCATTCTTCCTGATCTAAAGAAAAAACGGTCCGCGGTAACCTGTTGGTTGTACGATCAGGGGCGCTTTGCCATCTCGCTCCATTTAAGAGCCCAGTAGGAACGTCCCCCCCAGTGCCCTACGGCCAGCTGAGGTCTCCACCGAAGCGGCTCGTTGGTAACGCGTCCCAGAAGCGCTCCGAGTTCCGTAACCCTATCTGATCTCAAGCAGGGCTAAGAAATGATCATTGAGAAGCGGTCAGGGCTTTGGACACCCGGGCGGGATGAGGTTCCTGGTAGATGAAGGGGACAGAGAAGCTTCATCAGGAACCAAGTCTTAGCCAAGGAACAGTCGGAAAGGGAGGGAACCGGAGAGAAGGACGAGCCGGGTCACAACAAGACGCCAAACTGGATAATGGAAGTACAAGCCCGATGCTGCATGACCACGTAACGAGCGGGGGCTCCGTTTATGGCTTTCGAGTCATCGATGATACCAAAAGTGGGGTAAGTGAGCACCAAAATGCCTGTCCGTGGGGCGTATAAATGCATGAGGAGCGGCTGTCACTGGAAGTAGAGGAACTAGAAGTAGCATGGAGGTTATCAGCCAACGGGAGAACGCTGCCAGCCGGCGAGCGGGACCGGATGTGGCGGTGAGTCCCGACCACGCGATCTTTAGGCTCATGTAGGATATGTAAGCGGAGTTTACGATGTACCGGTGCATCAGAGGGTCATATTAGGCCTTGGCTGGAGAAAGCTTTACGCCACCGGCAGAGCAGATCACAATAGGCCACTTATCAAGATTAGAGGAGCCCCGGCTCCATCATAAACAAAGAAGTAGACTCTTTACTGTTAGAGCCGTGGAATGCACTACCTCTGGAGGTTATTATTATTATTCATTGCTTTTTATATCAAATTCCGTAGCGCTGTACAATGGGTAGATAAGACATTATAAGTAGTATATAACATAACAATTTGACTAACACAGACAACAGGTGAGGAGGGCCCGGCTCAAACAAGCTCACAATCTAGAGGATAAACTATACAATAAACTGGACTGTATTCCGGCAACAAAGTATCCACAAAAAATAAGTTATTGAGACTTATTATTCTCACTGCTCATGATTTTTTAAGCAGTCTTGGCACGTGTTTAAAATGTCCTTGGTCGCGTCTTAGATTCAGGAGCCGTTTGTCTATCTCATGCATGTTTAATACCCTCACTGTATTACCCTCTACCACTTCTGCTGGGCGGCTGCTCCACTTATCTGCCACCCTCTAAGCCTCTGACCCTCTAGTTTTAGATTACGGTCCCTTGTTCTTACATTTCTCCTTCTCTGAAACAAACTTCCCTCCTGTACTTTGTTGAATCCCCTTAGGTGTTTAAATGTCTCTCTCCCGTCCCGTCTCTCTCTTCTCTCCTCCAAGCCGGACATGTTGAGATGCCTTAGTTTTTCCTAAGCCGTCCGTCCCTCTCCCTCGGCTCTCCAGAGCTTTGAAATCTGGACCCTCTAACCTGCAGACCCCGGTTAATGAGTTAATCCGCACCTTTCTGTAAGTAACTGGTTAATCCCCCATAACGGAATTTCCATCTCCTCTGCGGACTCTTTGAAGGCTGAATTGTTCGGCTCTCGAGAAGGTCGGGTTAGTTAAGAATGGCTTCGTCCCACATGTATGAGATGACGCGCGTTCAAGCGTCTCACATGTTAAGTTGGTATTATGACAAACCATATGGGGGCGAATGAATGAGAGCAAAACACAAGACCACTGATGGCGGCACGGAACAATCGGTGTCGGGTCCGGAGCGGCTTTGCACAAACAAACCCGCTGAGCGTTCCGTGCCACACAATCAAGCGGTCTGATTAGGCGCCGTAGTTGCTGGTTAATTGTGTATTCATAATATCAACGTTACACATCGAGAAATAACTTAATTGAATAAAATCTGATTTACGTAAAAGTAAGCGCCATCTGGAGACGTTTCCTAAATGCTTCTCTGCAAACGATTAGGAGACGTGAGTGCGTTGGATGTATAATTATTCTCTCTTGGTGATTAAGAGCGTCGGTAAAACAGCTACAAAGTAACGATAAATATTTTGTACCAGGTCACAAACTGCCCTGGACTTGCGGGGCACCAAGCAGCGATCCGTAACATGCATTACCTAACTTCGGGGTAGTAGTGATGAGAGTAGCAGTGAAGCCACGGCTGCCTTCAAGGTAAGAGATTGTGGGAGGGAGAGCTAGCATGTATGTATGTATGCATGTGTATGGTGTTAGCATGAGTGTGTGCACGGCGATATGTGAGTGTGAATGCGTTGGTGTATATTGTTAGCACGTGTGAGTATGCTGTTGGCATTTCAGTGTACTTATTACTGTATGGCGTTAGCATGAGTGTGTGTGTGTCAGAGTGTGTGAGTGTGTTAGTGGGGGGCATTAGCATGAATGCGTGTGTCAGAGTGTGTTTTAGTGTATGGCATTAGCATGAATGTGTGTGTTAGTATTTGGTGTCACCTGTGTGTTATGGAGTGTCGGGGGTCAGTCTGTACATAGTGAAGTGAGCGAGAGGAGAGAGATGTATGGTGTAAGCATGAGTTATAGTTAAGGGTGCGCTAAAGAAATACCCCTCCCGGCTGCCACAAACCCTAGGCCCCCCCTGCTGTTAAGTGACACTTGGCACCTATGCCGGGTTCAAACTGTAAATCACAAAGGGGATATATTTTCAGGGGTCAATTGAAACGCAGCGTGGTGGTAACTATGGTACGGTGCCATAAAATGAATGAAACCAAAAGACATCACAAAGTTTTCTAAATACAGGAAACTAAACTTAAACTTTACATTTTGAACTAAAAGGAGGTCAGCAAAACAAAAAAGTAAAATGTATTTATTGAAGTGAAGTTTGGAAACGTCTCACCTTTTCAGGTACGTCCTGGCTCGCGTTGCTGCGCTTTAATACCTTTGGTTGTCCCGTGGAAATTAACTGAAAGGAAACGCAAAGGAATGAATCAAAGACTCGGGTTATCAAAGCGGTTATCAAAGCGTGGGTGACTTCTCCCACTCAAACGCTGCACTGAGCTAATGCTTTATGGCATTGACAATCAAGTTCTTTCAAGTGTCACAGGGTCCTTTTGGTGATTAAGACTGAGCCATGCTATTGTTCCCCACAGGCAGTATGATAAGGAGTCAGGGTGTTTAGTAGATCGGGGATCAGATAACAGAGCGCGAATCATACAAATGGCTGATATGCAGACACAAAAACACAATATTTTTAAAAACTTGATTTCAATGTGACGCTAGTAATAAAAAATGGCGTACACTTTCAATAAAGAAGAGTTTGGGGTATCATCTTACTAAAAGAGGAGCCACGTAGGACGATTCATTAAGAAGACTTGGAAGATTTTTTAACAAAAAACAAACAAAATCAAAATAGCATAAAACAAATAAAAAAGAATGATACAATTAAGAGGTAATGTAGTAGAAAACTACCAGGTGAAGTGACATCAACAGTGTATAGTTTAACCATACGGCGGGGCCGAGTATTCTCCAAATGTTACTAAAGCACTTGGGGATCAGAAGAATGAATTGTTAGCGATATCTGGACGCCTCTAGTCCGCCGATACGGAGAACGGGAGGAAGGTGGATGCCTTCGGTGCGGGAAATGCATATCTCTATCTCTGAAACGTGACCCTGCGGCAGTGGTGAATCCCCAATATTAAGACATCTTACCCTTGGGGTGTTCGACAAACTCTGAATGACAAAAACCACTGGATTTCCGGAATTTTTTATCGCCTCGACAGCTTCGTCGTGAGTCGCGCTCCTCAAATCAACACCCGAGACCTGGGAATCGCATAAACGTCAGTTAAACAAAGGAGTTTAACCAGAATTAACATTGTAATGAAAAAGCTACTGCAGAATTTGTGAAGGAAATATACAAATCTTTTGTTAAAAAAAACTACTTAATATTTTTTACTTTTTTTATTTTGTAAATTAGTGTTTTTTCTTCTGTCAGGGGCTTCTCACGGGATACTGTATCGCATGTTAAAGCGATAGTCCAGCTACCCTTCACACTTTAATGCATATGGTAGCTTAGATGTTCTTTTCCTGGTGCCCCCCCTTGCAAATGCACCGGGGGGAATTCTGCAGAGGCCCCCCTTATGCATTTGGGAAGCCACAGCTACGGCGCTGCAGCTTCTTCATGACATAATTATATACTTTTTCAGCTTTGAACATTGAATATAAAGTACTTCAGGGGCAAATCTGACAGAGTGAGCAAGAATGAGAAAGCATGAGTAAGAGTGAGTGAATGAGAATGTGAGCGATTAAGAAAATATGTTTTACGCTTCTATTAATGCGTATTTTTGCGGGGCAAATATGGTTTCCTAAATGGACCATTCAGCTTGGTGTATAGGAACTTTGGAAGCACAATAAGATTTTAGGAGTTGGAATTGGAAGGCACTGATGCATTTTTATATTTTATATTTTTAATTTATTGTTCCTTAAGCGTTAGCTGCCACTGAACCTCATCTAGGTCTAGTACTCCATTTTTCAACTGTACAGTAACATAATAACACTTTCAGAACCCACCTCTAATATTTTATCTCCAGTTTTCAAAGCATTTGCTCTCCCGGCAGGGCTGTCCTCCAAAACTTGTTTGATAAATATCCCCTTGAGCTCTTCCCCGTTCTTCAGCCGGGTTATGATGGTCTGTCCCCCAACTATACTGATCCCCAGGGAAACGTTGGGTTCTTTCCAAATTTCAACACTAGATAACAACAACAAAAAAAAGGTAAACTGCTCTGAGAATCTGTAACACTTCTATATTTAACCCATTCATGACATTGGACGTACTATTACCTCCTTGGGAAAAAAAACCCCTAGGTGACAAGGATGTAATAGTTAAAAATAAATGAAAAAGAAATAAAATTTAAAATATACAATTAAAAAAATGTAGAAATAAAAAAAAATTAAATGTCAAAAATTTAAATATGTCCCAAACACCTGTGCCCCTTCCAATGGAAATATAAATAAATAAAAAAAACTATTTCTCGCCCCGATCCAAAGTTCAAACATAAGGAAAACTAGTGTAAAATATAACACTACTTTTAACACTAATGTAAATATGACCTAATAAAATATATTTAAAAAAAAAAAACAAATGCAGGGGATTATTGTTGAACATAAACTAGGATTTTTTGTGATCAGTGGGGCCTAACCTAGTGGGAAGAAATTGAAGCCCAATATATCATTTGTGGGGGTCACTAAACGTAGGAAAAGAGGAGCCACGAGGGAACAAAGATACACTAAAAATGACAACTCCTGTATCGTGAAGGGGTTAAACCGTGAAAGACACCCAGGTGGGACGGGAAACAGGAAGGTAACGTACGCGCGAGGCGCCCCCCAGTGGCTGAACGTTGGCGTCTCCTCGCCCTCGCCCTCCTCTCTCTCCGGTAATTCGCTCGTGTTAGCGCTGGAATATCTGCGGAAACATTAAAAGAAATTGTATTTAAACTAGAAAGAACTTCCATATAAATAAAGACTCTGATGTTACTAATTACACTTAAATGAACCATCTTCATGAAAAGTATTTAAAAAAAATGTAAAAAAAGCTGGGTAAGCTTAACAAAGGGGGAAAAAAAAGACAATAAAATCACACGGCTATAATAATAACCGGCAAAATGAAATAAAGTCCCATACAACTTTACAGCAAACCGAAACGAAACTTCTAGAAGTTGTTTTCTGCTGAAGATGGGGGCAATATTCGCATAACTTCCCACAACTCCCATTCTGAACTCCCCTTTCCACAATGGGGAGGAATAATTCAGCAGATCATGAGAACAGGGAGTTAAAGCGATAGTCTAGCGTCCCACCAACAAAGACCGCATATGAAAGCAGACAATCCATGGCAAGAAAGCGCTCCCCTCGAAATCAATGAGAACATTTTCGGGCGCACGCCAATCAGGGGTCGTATAAGACCCCCGCCGCGCCAGCGCTGGAGCGGACTGGTGGAGAATACGCCATGCGGGCCCAGACAGCAGGAGATGTGTTCATATGGTGGGATTCTGCAGAATCCCCCCCATGCATTGCCAAGAGGGGCTACGCCAAAAAAAGGACAGGGCAAAGAAACGAGGACCCTATAAGAGAAACCATCATTCAGACTAACAAGGGCAGCCATATTTATGTCCTCCCCGACAAATATTATCTGTCTTGTGGTCACGTGACCCCCGTTCCCCGCACGCCAAGATCGTTAAGTTCCAACTCCATGAATTCCAAGGCGTTTTAATGGTCACGGGGGTTAATAAAATGACGTGACTTTCTAAGCACAAAATGTATGTTCCTGCGCAAAATCTTCGCCTGCTAAACAGATAAAAAATATATATATAATAAAAAAAAAATCTGATCGCTACCCGGAGGACACGGGACCGTAAAAGCTGATTGGAAAGAAGCGTTAATGGCGCTTCACGCTACTCTTCACCAACCCGATTTATCATTCCATTATATAGTCAGGAGCGCTCGGCTAATTATATCGCAATCAAATTATACGCGTCCTAAAATTATCCAAACGAAAACATTCTAAGCTTTTATGTCTGAACCTTTAATAAAAAAAACCCAGGCGATGGTATCCGGGCCGGCGGGCGACTCCAGCCATATTACCTTAAAAACGTATACGAAGTAATAGAGCCAAATAAACGCTGAATAGCTTACGATAAACGGTCGTTATCCGTTTCGTGTGCGTTTAACATGACCCAGCATGCACCTCACCTCTGCTTTCTGATTGGCTGATTGTAAACCTTTAAAACTACATAAAGGGGGATTAAGACATTTAAATACATAAAGGGAGTTAAAGTACGGGAGGGAAGTTTATTTTAAAGGAGAAGAAATGTTACAACAAGAGACTAAAACTAGAGGGTCAGAGATGGAATGTATGGAAGTTTTACTTTACAGTGAGGGTGGAAGATAAGTGGAGCAACCTCCCAGCAGAAGTGGTAGAGGGTAATACAGTGAGGGTATTAAACATGCATGGGATAGACATACGGCTCCTGAATCTAAGACGAGACCAACGACTGATTAAGGTTTGAGTCTTTACAGCAGGAGAAACAGGCGACTAGACGGGGGCCAAATGGGGCCGATCTGCCAACAGATTCTATGTTTTACGGGACAAACCCCCCCCCAAAGATTAAGCCTTTGGGTCCAGAAATCTAGTTTCGCTATAATATGGATTTTTTTGTGAGCTCCTTCCCCGAAAAAGTTTCTGAATTTCCTTTTTTTCTGGAAGTAGTTTCAGGCGCTCGTTTGAGACCCCCCCCCCACGTGAGCCGCAGCTCCTAATGAGGCTGATATTAAAACGGTTTAATCCTTCACCTCAATTTGTAAATTGAAAACAGGCCAAGTCCATTTTCAGCCCGAAATTGGTAATAAAAAAACTCAGTCCTATTAAAAACGTTGATGCGTTGAGCGGCGTTATTTTCAGAGGTCGCGGCCGGTCGGGGGCTTTAAGCGCGTCGAGTAAAATATATACAGGAATATTTTTTGTTTAAACACCCAAAAGCACAACGGGATTTTTATTGCTCGCTTTCAAAAAAAAAAAATCAATGCTTATTATTTAATGCACATAATTCAAGGCTTTTCTAATTTTGGATCTGATCTTTCGGGCATAAATAAAGTTTTTCTCAAATCGAAATGACTACGAGAGCCGCCGCTCGCCCCATTAATGTCTTTCTGAGACGTCGGCCGTTCCAGATTCATACATTTACAGCATTAAAAAGGAACAGAGTTTGAGGCTTTACCGCAGGTGAAAGGGTCTGATCTGCCGACGGATACTACGTTTCAACGTGTTTTTAACAGGATTGGGGTGCTTTTGGGAAGAAGGTCCAGTGAAAGAATTAGCAAGCGTCTCACGGCGTGGATTTCAACTCCAAAAGGGAATCTAAGAGTGATTTAGTTTAGCTCTCCTTGATTAAGTGTGAGTGCCCTTTCTCTCACTCCAGCCTTTTGATTTTATCTGTTGATCTGTATTAATAGGAAACAAAGCGCGTGTTCCATTAAACCAGGAATATCACGCGGTAACATCACCGTTCAAAAGTTTGGGGTCACTCAGCTGTTTTCATGGAAAACAAGGACATTTCTCTCTGTAACATAATTACAAAAGGGCTTCTAATCATCAATTAGCCTTTTAAACTTAAACTTGGATCAGCAAACACAACGTGCCATTGGGACACAGGAGTGATGGGAGTGATAAAGGGCCATTGGAACCCAGGATGATGGGAGTGATAAAGGCCATTGGAACACAGGAGTGGTGGGAGTGATAAAGCCCATTGGAACCCAGGAGTGATGGAGTGATAAAGGGCCATTGGAACACAGGAGTGATGGGAGTGATAAAGGGCCTCTGTATGCCTATGAAATCAGCCATTTCCAGCCACAATAGTAATTTACAACATTAACCCCGTCTGGGCTAGATTTCTGATCCACTTCATGTTTTTTTTAATGGCCAGTATTTGCTTTTCTTTCAAAACCAAGGACATTTTTAAGTGACCCCAAACTTTTGGATGGCAGGTTATGTCTAGTGTATTCATGAGAAGAAGAAAGGAACAAGAAGACGTTTATATTTAGGAACCCCCGCTGGATAAACTCCATGTACCTGGATGACCATATCTGGGTGCGCGGCATTTCTTGTCTCGCGGCCGTGGGATGACTCTTCTCCTTCGCAATGCCGCCTTGTAACGCTATACTGTCTGGATCAAAAATGATTTCAGGTTCTTTGAGGTTCCTAACGCGACCTAATATCAGTCAAACGGGTAAATGTATAAACACACAAGAATTACAAAATAAATACATTTTTTGTAACGCCATTTTCTCGGTTTAGGGTAAAACATTGATACATTATATCATCTGATCCGTCATACCTTCACGTTGAGTCTCCTCCGTTGCAGCGTTCAAGTTCAAACGCTCCTCATCCCACCTGTTATTCTCCCGTACAATGCGATCAGAGAATTGCCCTCCTGTGTCCCGGTCTTCTGTAAACTTGAAACATAAAAACAGAATTTTTAACTAAAATTATTTTGGATCCAGCTACATTTAAAAAAAGAAATCTAGTGGTAGGTGGGTCTGCATGGACCAGAGACCCCCAGCTCCATCGCTGGGTCCCCGACAGAAAGATGCCTATAAGGGTCAGCGCCTCCATGTTCCAAACTAACGCAGGCTTCCCACCTAAAGACCAGCACCTGTGTTCTTTATACTTTCTAGCTGGAAGGAAGATACTTTGTCGCAACAAACATGTGAATAACTTTTGTCTGTACCAATAAATTGGGTATGCCTCATAGGAAGCACTTATATTAAAGCACAAGAGGAAAACAATGGCTTCCCCCAGGTGGCTTCTAGAATTAGAACACCATTTTTACTTGGTTTCAAAATGAAATATTTACAGTTTGTACCAGGATTATTTTTCTATTGCCTTAAACAGATTAAAAAAAGGTTTTCACGGGAAGGAGTTACACAGTAAGTGCGCTCAGGCAGTTATAAGAAGTGAACTAAATAATAATAATAATATTTATAAATTAGTTATAAAATTATTTATCATTTATTATCATTTTTATTTGATTAGCACAATACGTACGGCTTCCTCCTCCCACGGCCGGTCGTAGCCCGGCTCCTGTCTCAGCGAAGGTAGAATTCCTCCGTAACGCAGAATGGAATTGTCATCGTCTGGACGGGAACCTTCCTGTTCCGGATAAACCTCATCCACAAGCATCTCTCGCTCTTCAACAAACCCCTCCAGCTCATGCATTTCCCACGAGTCCCGTACAGGTTCGCGGTCATCGTGTGATGTATTAAAAACTCTTCCCATCACCAACGACGGTTCATCGACCAGCTCCTCTTCAACCAACGCGTCCACTTCATATTTTGGCTGAGAAGGAAAGTAAGCCTGAATTACACGCAAGGTTACATAGCGAGACACCGCGTCGGGTTGCCCACTGAAGGCCCATTTTGCTCCACCAAGGCGGAGGTGAAGTGGTCAGTAAAGGACCATGGGATCGGCATAAACCCAACAATGAAAAAGAGCCCCTCGGATTTATACTAACGGGGAGCACCCAAGAAACACAAGGACCGGCTGGATAAGAGTGCAGAGGAGCCTTCAGAGGTTTGTGGGGTTTCTTTAAGAAGTGGTTTCTGCTTTGCTCACTTTGACAATTTAATACATTCAAAGCAAGACATAGCATCTTCTCTCACCGTTTACTGTCTCTTTAAATGCTTACGCATGATAACTTTATAGACGGTTACGGGGACAAGGACAGAGCAATCAGTGGAGAGGCCACGAAAACTAAAACCTACAAGAAATGTATCTATGAAAAAAAAGAAGTTTTTGTAATGTCACCGGACTGGAAGTTGCTGAATCCCCGTCTCGTAGCGAATGGGGTGTATTATCGTTCCCGGAGAGATGCTGTCACTCTCCACCTCGCGTTACGAAGGGTTAACCTAAGTGACTTTCTCCTGCGAGGAGGGACGAGTTGGCCCGATATTGTCTACAAATATAATCTACAAATTATACGGTGAAAGAAAACCCCCGCAACGTCAACGTAACGCTTAGCGAATAAGTCACGTGACGTCAGCCAGTATCCTACTAATAAATTGTCATCGGTTAGTGTGTTTCCATGTGGCGTTAATTTTATTCGTAAAAATAAGTGTTCCCTTTGGGTATTTCAACAAACGATGGTCTAGAAGGTTAAGGGGGTCTTTCTTTTTGGGGTTCCCACCTCCATATATATTTTTTTGTTTCATATTTAAATATTTTTACACCTAGCAGCACTCAGCGCATGTCCGGCAGAACTGCGACCCGGGAAGATTAATAATATTAATAATAAGGTTAATAATATTGTTCATAACAAAGTAGCTCAGAATGGCAATTATATGTATAGTAAATTTTATTTTTAATTATAGATTTTTATTAATATTATTCTTTTTTAAAATTATCTCGCTAATTAATTGGATACTAATTTTTTTTTAAAAATAAGAATTTTGGGCCTTACATGGAAAACATAACTTTCTGCTCCTGAATCTGTATTAATCAGCTCTGGGGATTCTTCAGGTTCATTTTCAATAAACATTCCAGTTTCTTCTTTGAATTCAGTCTGGAAATAAAGAAACCAAATTTTGGGCTAAATGGTGAGGGTTCGATGCTAATAAATTTTCGATACGAAAAAATATAAAAGTTTTGAAATTGAATGAAAGTTTGGGAATTTGCAAAGTCGTGGGTTCCACCCAAACTTTATTATGGCATTTATAGAAATCGTGATCTTCTCATTTATAGAATGAGTGATCTTCAAAATTGGTTTAAATCAAGCGGAATTGATCCTGTTGCTAGAAATCGGATATATTATTTATTTTTATTTTTTAAACACAGATTAGAAGCTACTTTAAGCTCTTTTTCTGCTCCCCGGGAGTTCTTACCACCAGTGGCTTGCAGATGCCCAGGTGAGTGATCCCGCGCGGAGCGGATGTTAGTATCTCCACCGCGTCGTCCAGCGTGACGTTGTCCATGTAATGGTTGTTAACGAAGACCAATCGGTCGCCGGGTAAGATGTGGCCGCTCTCCTCGGCCACCCCACCGGATACCAGAGACTGGATAACGATGACGGTCTGCGCAGGGTCTAAAGGATCCTGAAGATGGAGCCAAAAGCACAAACGGTGAGTTAGATATCAACCTCGTCCAGATCAAACACGCTAAGACCCAACCGCGACGCCTTTTCCGTGGCTGGCGTGGAGCCGGAACAAAAAATATCTGAAGGTGCCATGAAAACAAGAGAAAGTAACGGAGACGGAACTAAAGCTCTAACGCTCATAATTCATACGCATCGCCCGGATATATTTTAGAATGTAAGCTTATGAGCGGGGGTCTCACTATTCTTATCAGGAACCTTCCAGCTCACAAGCAGGGCCCCCAACCCGGACCTGTTCTGTCTTTGGTTCTAGAGGTGAGCAACAGTCTGAAAAGTGCTCCTGCTCGAGGAAACGCCAGTATCTGCTTGAGGTGGAGATGTTGCTTATAATTTTGCTTGCGCATGCATAACGCAACCGGCAATGGAGAGCCAAGAGCAGATACACTGTTTTCTCTTCCATGTTCCTGTTTTTTTGGTTCAGGACAAAAACTGTTTGTTGCAAGTACGTCCTGCGCGTTCATAGCGTCTGCCAGCCCGCGGGACACTGCGTGTACTAAACAGCGAAGCAGGACCCTGACAAAGGGGACATATGTGCTTACAGCAGGACTGCTCCTGGATACTTGGGGACAACTGTCAGCTCTGATCCAAACACCACTAATCAGTTTTACTTCTTTTAGTAAGCAGTCTCTGTATAATCTTGTTTTGCTACCGTTTGATGCATAAAGCAAGGGTCCCCTTTAATTAGTACTTGTTCTGTGCAGAGGGGGACTCGGCAGAGTCCCACCCTCAAGAATTTGCCCTCTTTCCTCACCCAGAGGATAATTGGCCTCCAGAGTTGGTCGAAAACATCTCCCGTTTGCCACTCTGCACATGCGCTGCAGTCACTGCCAGCCAGCTCCAGTGTTGGCTTTTTACAGGCGTTCTAGGGGGTTTCACAAGACCCCCAGTGTGCATGCGCAGAAAGGGCCCCCGCCCAATTCCAACGGAAGCCCTTTCCGCGCGCAATCCGTACTTACAAAGTATTTTAATGACGGCGCTCAGGAGCGGCCCTTAAAAACCCATTACATCCAACAACGATAATAACGAAACTGGAAACATTTGTAACGTTCTAAAAGAACGTCCGTCATAGAACATGGAATAAAATATCGAGGTGAGAGAAATGAAAACACAGGAGATGCAGAAACCTGGGTACTACGGCCGAGGTCTCTGCCCAAGGTCGTTGCGGACACGTTCTAGATTGTCTGTGTTTCGAATGTGTCAGGGAGGGCTCTAGAACGTCTATATAAGCATTGTCCGTGTGAAATAATCTTTAGTTATTTAAAATACATTTCTTAAATCACAAGCTCGGGATTCTAGTATCACTTATTACAGATTCCTCTGCTCTTCCTCCACGAATGCCGCCCGGAAAAAAATAAAATAATAAAGTGCTGCCTACGGCCGCGCCGCGCGGTAGACGGAATTGATCCATTAGGTTGATGGAGAACTTAAGAGTATTTGCTGATTCAGGACAGCGCCGGAATATTCTCGCGGAGAAGATATATGGGTATTGGCCAAGAGAGGGCAGTAAAGATCAATAATTCCCAAACAAATGTGGTTGCAGCAGCCGTCACGTTTGTGATGCGATCAGCAAAAAATCTGGTGAAGGACACACTTTTCTTGAAGAATATGTTCTTACGCTTTGTTATAAGGCACCGGAGACTCTGCTGGGTGCGCTCGACAGAGACTTAGAAACTCAAAGAGTTGCCGTCACAAAAATAACTGCTTAATACTGGTGTGTGGGGGGGGTTGAGCAGTAGACGCAGAGCTGGGTGTCTGGGTGGATGGGGATTTAAAAAAAAAAAAAAAAACCACAAGAAGAACTTGTTTCATTGCATAGAAGAAGTGTATAGAAGAGGGACAGGCATGGCTCTTCTCTTAAATGGTTCTTTGAGGCTTAGCTGCAATGTAGGGATTCACTAAGAGGGTGGTAGATAAGTGGAGCAGTCTCCCAGCAGAAGTGGTAGAGGGTAATACAGCGAGGGGATTTAAACATGCATGGGATAGACATACGGCTCCCGAATCTAAGACGAGACCAAGGTTTGACGGTAGCGAGATTCAGCCATCTAGTTACACGAATACCAAATTATTTGCACGTTTTTTTTCGATGCAGTTTTATTACACGTTATGTCCCTGAACGGGGGTCAAAATTCTCTATGTGAAACAGAGCTTTTTGTTATTTTCTTGCCAATGATGGGAAATCAGAGAGCGCAGGTGGAATTCTAGGCACGCGCCTCCGATATAACCCGGGTCGAATGGTTTCCTAAAACAACGGGCGATGGTGAGCGGTTAGACCGGGGGGAGCGGCGGCTGTCCAGGTGGAGAGAGCTTGGAAGTATAATAAGAAAAGACAGAAAAAGAGATCTTGCTATTTATTGATCCGTAGCCAAGGATTTCCATGATGGATTTTAGATACAACACCCCCCCCCCCAAAATAAAAACGCACAGATGGCAATTATCAAACCTGTACGTGGGGGAGATAAACTGCTGGGTTTATTAAGCCAACTTCCTCTGAAAATTCCTTACAAATTGGGTAACTGTATGCGTGCGCGATCCCGAACCCGATATCAACTCCGCAGCCAATTAAAAAAAAAAGAAAAAAAAAAGTGTGAGAAAATATCTGGAAGGCGTCTTGGAGAGGAGCCGTACTGCGTGTCTGCTGGAAAAGGTTGTTGGTTTAGTAAATCTATTTGCTAATTGAGAGGCTCCTGAGATGAATCGCGAGAGGAGATACGGAAGCTGTGAGCTCGGATCTATGAAATATTACATCGGGAACGCGCGGCGCTATTACACCCGCCGGAACTGTCATAGTTTAAAGCTTTCAATGCGGTTGCGTTCGGAGCCAGGGGGGTAATTATTCCAGTTTTACCCTACCTATGGCTCATTGTCCCTGCTATACCCTACCCATGAGGAAAAAGGGTTAATTTGCCCATTTACACCCTACCAATGGAGATACTGGACTTATTCTCCTAGACAATGCCCACCAGTCAGGGTAAGGATCTCATTCCCTGCCCATCTGAATCGCCCCCTGCCTAGGATACGGTTACAGACTCTGTGCAATCATTTAAATAATGTGTGGCAGCCACAATTCCCTAAATATATTTCTGTTAATGTCTGGAAACTCTCTAGATTTCACCCAGAGTCTCCCGCGTTCTCCTCTCGCACTCTCCACGTTCCCCTCTCGCACTCTCCCCGTTCCCCTCTCCCCTCTCGCACTCTCCCGTTCTCCTCCGCAAACTCTCCCCGTTCCCCTCTCGCACTCTCCCCGTCCCCTCTCGCACTCGTCCCTCCCCGCACGTTCCCCTCTCGCACTCTCCCGCGTTCCCCTCTCGCACTCTCCCCGTTCCCCCTCGCACGCTCCCTTCCCCCTCGCACTCTCCCGCGTTCCCCTCTCGCACTCTCCCCCGTTCCCCTCTCGCACTCTCCGTTCCCCCTCGCACTCTCCCCGCTCCTCTCGGCACTCTCCCCGTCCCCCTCGCATCTCCCCGCTCTCCTCTCGCACTCTCCCCGCTCTCCTCTCGCACTCTCCCCGCTCTCCTCTCGCACTCTCCCTGTTCCCCTCTCGCAGCCATTTTACATTACTGGATGCTGCTACCTAAGCATTGCTTTAAAGGGACAGTCAAGTCTCCCAGGAATTCTCTAAAGTGCTTTGCAATCCGAATTATTTAAACCCAGAGGAAAAAAAACCCCACTTATATTTAGTAGAAGCTGCAGCACAAAGCCCTCTCTCTGTGGTCCAGTTTTCGGTAAAACCAGCCAATCGGTGGCAAGAAACCCTTTTACTGAAATGAATGTAAGCGCTTTCTGTGCATGCTCGTGAAGAGGGTCTCATTAGACCCCTTTAACACTCTCAGCCAGCGCTGGAGCTGAATGGCGGCGAGTTCACCACGTGGGCACGGGCTACGGGAAATGTGTTCAGCCGAATACATCCCCTCCAAGCCAAGAAAACGGGGGTAAAAAAAAAGAAAAAAGTTAAAGGGGCTACCCAGCTATGCATTAAAGTGTATATGACTGATGGAGTATCCCTAATGTTTTGGAGGTACAGGTTCAGGGGTAGGAGTTAAATTTAAAAACTGCTCAAAGCAGCAAGTAAAACATATTCCTCGAGTCAACGCAAAAGCAGAAAGATCCCGATGTTATAATCCATTATCTCCGATACAAAAGAGCCGTAAACGGTTGTTATGTTAATGCGCGGGTATATCCTCTATAAAGATAAAGACGTTGCCGTTGTTATAATGCGGCATTGGAGCTCCGCACCGCTCTATAATTACATGTGTATTTGCGAAAGTTCACGAATAAATTTGAATGTGATCAGCAAATCAGACAATTCCCCGAGATGAATGATGGCGCGCAGAGTCCATTCGTCGCCCCGGGCTCCGGCTCCTGCATGAATGGCAATCATGTTTATGGGCAATAACTTTGAAATGTAATGTCATGCTTTAAAACGCCACTGGCAGCAGATATATCACGTTTATTTTATAGTCGGGAGCGGAGGAATAAATAAATAAAAAAAGGGAGAAACGGAAGAGAGGGGGAAAAAAAAAAGAATTCGTAAAGATAGGGCATCGAAATAAGTTCGTGGAAGTTTTAAATCCACAATTCTGACAATACCGATGAATTAAGTGCAAGATTAAAAAATAAAACGTGTGATTATTAGGAAGTGGAAAATTCCATGGAAAAAAAAAAAAAAAGATTTGAACGGGGAGAAATTTTGGGTTCGGAATGGAGAAAAGTTATGCGTCGTATTTTTCTTTTTATAGACCATCAGTTTGAATCAATTTTTTAATAAAAAATAAAAACACAACAAAGCGAATAATAATAATAATAATAATAATAAAAAAGCCTTCTACAAGGGGTTAACCCCAGCCATGACAACAAAAATATATAATGGGTGACATTTAAATAAAAAATGCTTCATTCAAATAATATGTGACTGTTGTATAAAGAAAAGTGAAAAATAGCACATTTGGGCCAACACATTTTGATTAAATGCATCCCATGGAAACATCGCATCTGGAAGCAAAGTATGCTGCTTTATGGCATAAAACGCACATTTTAAGTGAGACTTTTGACATCGCGCTGACATCATATGTCTGGTTGCACATACAGTAACGTTTACGCTTACTCCTGGCTAAGCACCTTTCCAGCAAGCCCGTCAAACATGTCTAGACACTACGCGCCATTAAGTAACGAAATACATTTAAAAAAGTGAAAATACAAACGGAACTAACAGGGAAACTAGAGGGGCCAATTGGGCCCTTCCACCTTGAAATTCAACCACTTTAAAATGATGTGGTTTGGATTAAACATGACCAATAACCCTTCCATTCGGGGATCTTATCTGATTAGGCATCAGCCATCTTAAAACACCACAATGACAGTAAAATGTACCTGGTAGTCCAATATGCTAAATCCTAGCCCCCTGCCGTCCTTCTCAAGTTCCACCACTTTCACTTCTGATGACCACATGGCCAACTCTCCATCATCTTCATCGGTGGCCAAGTCTACAGCCGGCGTCACCTAAAACAACCAAAAGGTTTATTTGCGTTAGTTCACGAATACACGAACCCTTGGACCACCAATAAAATATATAAAACACATAACTGCTTGCATTGTATGAAGGCAAATAGCGCAGGGAGGACCCTGTATGAAACATAAAACAGAATAATAGAACGTCATAAACTCATTTCCTAAATACTTTGCCTGAAAATCATGACACTAAAGCAATAAGGAAAACATCTGTATGTGACATTTATATGTTTTAAGAGAAGCTGCAGCTTGAGAGATGCAGCGGAATGCCTCCTCTGTGGGCCAATATTTCTCGCCACCGATTGGCCGCTAGAAACAGCCAGAGGCAGGAAAGTGCGCCATCAAATATAAAATAAAGAGAGATCAGAATGTTAATAGAGAAATAAAGCGAGGGGTTTATGAAGAGTAGTCTTTACATTGTGAAAGACGCGCAAAGTCTAGCTGACCTGCCCGGTAAACCACAGATTCTGCTCGGCAGCCTCGGCAGCGCATGGATTCCGCCAACGGGTGATAAATTCACAGCAGAGTGACAAATGTCAGTTTAACGCTCGGAAAAGAGCAATTTCATTAAAGAAGCTGATCTATGAGTTTTATTTTATGGACGTTTCCATCTGAATTGCTTATTAAGTGAAGCTGTAATAAGGAAATCAATACGCACTGATCATAAAATCCCAAGGCTCTGTTTTATTACCTTTTCATAGTCCGTGTCACTTCTCGTCTTGGAGACCTGAACCCTGTCGTCTTCACGCTGAGCGTAAAAATAAAAAAAGAACAGTGACCGGCAACCTCAACAATGGAGTAAACCAAAAATAATAATTTCAAAATGGTTCATAGCAAAAAAAAACCTAAACCGTGCCATCCTAAACCTAAAGGATGGAACGCGGTGTCTCCTCTCTGATATAGTGATATGAGAAAAAGTACATGTAGAAGTATGGTGGGGTATGAAAAAGGCTGATGAATGGAGAGTGGGGAAAGAGGCCAAGAAAAGGGAAAAATGGTGGATAGAGAAGGGGGTAAATGGGGAAAAATGATGGGGCGGGGAGGGCTGGAGGGGAAGAGAAAGGGAAAAAGGATGGATATTGGAGTGATGATAGGGAGAAGAGAAGAGAAAAAAGGCTGGATGATGGAAGGGAGGATAGGGAGAGGGTAAAAGTAGAAGGTCAGAGATAAAACATAATATGGGGATGGAGAAAAGGGCTGGTGTCCAAAAAAGGGGGAAGGATGGATGTTGGAAGGGGGGAGATGGACGGTGGGAAAAAAAGCATGAAGTGGGAGATGAAACATACCGGAGGAGAGAAGAAGAAGGTTGGTGAGGATGAAGAACGGAGATCGAGACCAGGAGATGGAAAAAAGGCTGGAAGGTCAACATACATTATACATGAAGCTGCCGAGTTCAGCAGGACATTGAAGCTCCTGGGTTTAACAAATGCCCTCGGTCCCCGCTAAGCACCCATTAGAGGAGCTCCAACCCCGGCACTATTAACAAGACAACGTTAATTACAGTTGGCGATCCTGCCGTAGGTTACCTCACCTTCTCATCTTCAACGTCAAGCACGTTTGGATCCTCGGCAAACGACCCGTTTTCGTCGTCAACCAAACGCCGGCAACAGACTAACGTGAAGGGCGGAGGGACTTCTTTGAGGAACGAGACAGCCTCGCGCCGGGATTTGCCATAAAGCTGTACCCGGTTCACCTGAATCAAAGAACAGGAATCTAAGGTATTGGAAAGGAACGCAACACCATGATCTACAAACGCAAAGGTTCCATATAGGAAATTACCGGACCGGTATTGGGTCCAAGTTGTATTGTTCTTAAATTCACATAAATACAAGGGGAATCTTTACAGAGACTGTAAGAAGACAGTCAAAATTAGAATGTTATTCATTCGGAACCCTAACAAATTGTTAAAAAAATGGTTTTTAACAGTATGATAAATTCTTATATTCTTAATTTATATTCTTTTTTGTCTTGTTTTAATTGCTCACCCATTTTTCTACAGCTTTAAATGCAACGGAGCAAAAATTGAGATTTCTTTCCAACAAGAGTCACTGCAATAATCGTTAGAAACACAGAATCTGACTGCAGATAAAAAAAAAATCTGTCCAATCTTCAAAACTTTTCATTAAACTTAAAAAGTCAGGAGAACTATCCTTACAGACTGTAAGATTAGGCCCTCTTTCCTTCATCGGTTCCTTTTAGTCTGTTAGTTCTGGTTTTGTCAGACCCTTTGAATGTAGGGACTATAAAAAGTGCTGTGGGAATTGTTGGAGCCATAAAAATAAATAATAGATAATAAAAAATCATATTATTATTATTGATTTTATTTTATATGTTGTATAATCCAGTGCAGCAACACTAGAAGATTGGAAATCAAACTTTTTACCATCACTGTCTGCGTTGGTTTAAACAATACCACGTCTTGGCTTTTTATATATATTCTTTTCCCGTTTCCTTAAAAAAAATGTAATTTTTCCAGAACATGATTACATTTTGTACAAAAGCAGATTCAACAGCCTTTTGGAGGTTATTAAATTATGTGTACATGGAGTACTGACATGGTAGTTCAGCTCTTTAGGTCAAAATGAACGTGAGGAGAATGAAAATATGATTCTTTTTTTTTTTGCTGCTTCTAAAAAAAAAAAGTGTATTTCTGTTGATAAGCTCTATGATAAAATAACATTTGTTGTAACCTTTCTTTTCGTGGTCATTAAGCCTCGTTGTTAAGTATAATTTACCTCTAAGAGTTCATCTTCTGGTTGCAAAATCCCAAGTTTTGCTACTGGACCTTCTGGGGCGATGGTGGAAATATAGTGATGGCCATCAAATGAGTCGAGCTCCACTCCCAGCCTCATGGTGTGGATAGGTAACAGCTGTTGGGAAACCAAAGCATAATTTTCAGGTGAAAATGCAAATTTTTATTGAAACGCTTAAAAAGTTGCAATGAAAAAACAAGAACATGCAATGTTACCCATCATGAGAATCAGCGTTAAAGGGACAAGAGAGTAGCCCTTCCCCCAAAAAGTCTACTTATTGTGAAAAAGTCCCATTAAAGAGTATTTTGTAGAATTTGGAATTGTCTATAAATCATTGCATTCTGGAAACGACATTAAGATCATTCCAAAGGCTCATTCTAACCCACATGTCGACATGTGGGTTGTTTTTACGGTAACACCACGCACCTTGGAGTATTTCTGAAGTTCCGCGTCATCTTCAATCTTGGCATCTAAATCAACAACCTAATTGTTTAATTTGAAAACGAGAGAGATTTCAGAAAATCTGAATGCATTTCCACCAAGTTATACCCTTAAAAGACTTTCATTACCATGCATCTATTAACTCTTACAGTCAGATGGAACCCATACAATACAAGCATCCTATTTTTGGAACTGATAGGTCCGGGCGTCTACC
>VKOC01006452.1:0-12548 GCA_009364415.1 Spea multiplicata
CAGCAGGGATACAGGTGGATACCCCCATACTAGCAGGGATACAGGTGGACACGCCCACCAGCAGGGATACAGGTGGACACGCCCACACCAGCAGGGTACTTCATTGGTTATCATTTTTGCTTTTCATTTTGACGGTAAATGTTTATATACTGTGTCAAAAATGTGTTTGGTTAATAAATGGTTAAAACTTATAAATGATGTAAACATTAGTAAAGGTTGGGTGTCGCGGTGCATATCTGACGATTAATAAAGTTTTGAAATAAAGAATCGTCTCTTGTGTTATTTAGTGGGGGGGCGGGGGGTGGACGCTACTTCATTCGAGGGTCCTGCTCCGGGAGATTATGATCGACGCATTTCCTCCTCTAACGCCACAAAACACTCACAACACTGATTTAACACAAAAACACAACATTTAAAAGCCGCTCTAGTGAAGTGACTCTGTCAGATGGTCGTGTGAGTCAGTTACCCGTCTTGGCAGTCAGGCCGGCGGTAGAGTTGGTCATTGGCCCGCTCACTCAGCTCGGGGTCCAAGAAGGAGCCCCCTTTGCAACTCGATTTACAACGAAAACAGACCTTCTGGGGACTCAAAGAGCCAAATTATGTGACCCGGGAGCCTCGAGACATCTCAAGGGCCACAGAAAGGCTGTGCAGGTGAAGTAAAAGATCCGGAAGCGGATGCTGCGTCCGTGCAGATCAGGATAAAAGCCCCCCGGGGGGACGTCCTTGTGACGGTCACTCACCTGTGCGTAGCCGTACACCCCGAGGAGCTCTGCTACGGGCAGAGTTGTTACGGAGAAGTGATCTCCGATGAATCCGGCCACCTTGCCCGTGGAGCAGGAATAGTTAGGGATCGTCTGCTTTGGTCCGGATAAAATCTGTAAAACGCTTTTTATTGCTTTCCTCCCATCCAGGCACGAATCGTATAAATGATACCCCAGGGTGATATTCGGAGCCGCAATCCGTAACGCGTCTTGTGATTTCCCAACGGCGTAGATAAATTTAAGAACGTTGTAGTAATTCATGGCATTGGGCCTGTAAAAAAAAGTGAAATAAAAGCACAAAGTAGAGCCGGCCCTCCACGGACAGGTACAATGTAACAAATCTTACTTAACGGGGATGCAGGGGCGGAAGAATCCCCTCCAAAGACGGGTGACAACGTAACGGATGCGACTGATTGCTGATACAGCAAGGGAAGGGACTGCCCTTTTACTAATTGGGATTAGTGAGCTGGGCTCCATTGACTTGAATGCCGTAGCTGGATAGACCCTCTGTGATCTGAGTGTCAGTCGGCGCCGCCATCTACTGAGTGGCAGCAATGTCACTCACTGATAGAGCTTATGGTTGCTCCTCGGGGCAGGGGGGGGTTTGTTTCTGACCGTCTCGATATCGAGGCGTCAGCAACAGCGATTTTATTACCGACAGGAGGCTTCATGTTATGCATTAAATTCCTTCTTTACTACTTCAGCAGCAAAATGGTTAAATACAAAGTTTGGTGGAACAAACAAAAACAACCAAACTTGAAAGACACGATAGAACACTGAGTAGCCAATCAGCATGCAGTAGAGCAGGGATCTCCAAACTCGGCCCTCCAGCTGCTGCAGGACTACATCTCCCATACTGCTCCTTCAGCTAAGGGGCTGGCTGAGGAGTATGGAGATGTTAGTCCTGCAGCAGCTGGAGGGCCGAGTTTGGACACCCCTGCAGTAGAGGATATGTAGGTGTAGATCCTCAATCGATCTCCCTCTTTCTTGCTGCACAGATAAGTACCAACGGTTTTTTGCTCTCTGATTTGTATTGAATTTTACCTCAGTTATTTGGTTTAATTAGCTTTCATTTATTTTCTAATATTTGTCACTACTCTCTGGCTGTTTCATTTCCTCCTGCCAGTGGGTGCATGCGCAAACGTTCGCCGGCGTGCACGCATTCAATTATACAGTGTTGCTGTTTTTACCAACTTGCTTATTTTGGGGGTTTGCACTATCCCCCTCACCCCTACCTCTATCATACCCCGTTTGCGCCTTTTTCCGCAGCGTTTTCGGGTCTGGCGAGCGTGTTTCTTTTCTATTTCACTTCTCTGCTGAAATCGCGTGTGACATCATACATCTTGCGGATTCCGGCTCTAACCGGTTCTCAGTTAGATTCCCGCCCTCCTTTTTACCTCAGTTTACCTCAGGAAAGCTGCACATTGTTTTAACAGCTCCAGAGTGTCTTCTTTTTGTTGCTGTTTTACTGACTTCCAAGGAACTGAGAAAGGCAGGTGATATGCCCACCTCTATTCCTACATCTGGTTCTATTTCTGAGGCCCATATTAAGGACATCTGGGACAACACAGTCTCAAAGTCTGTCTCCACCGCAGTGGTTTTGGCCATGACTTCAATGCAGGAGTCATTGACGAAATCTATAGCTTGTATCCCATTCCAAACCTAAAAAACACTCTAGGGATAGTCAACCTAGAACCCCCTCAGACCAATTTTGGTCACCTGAGGAGTCGGAATCTACCTTAGCCATAGGCATGAGGAGGTCTGGGAAGGCCACCCCAGAAAAGGAAACACTGCTTTCCTCTATCTTCAGACTCCCCCAAACGCGCTAAAAGCCGTTTACATGGGAAAGAAACAGACTTATCTTTGCGCTCTGCGCATGTCAAAGACGCGTCTGACACCCACACCAAATCTAAACCCTCTGCTCGTGAGGAAGGCAAACGAGCTCAGAAGGCCCATTATAGGAGGAAGCCTGATTCCTTCCATACCTCCTCTAGCAGCGATTCGGACTCCGAAATTGTTTCGCTAATAACTGACTACTCATCCGATTTGTATTCAGACTCCCAAGATCATAATGATCAACCTGGAAAAACTGAAGACTCTATTCTGGATGCTAAGGGGTTTCCCTTTTTCCATCCAGACCAAATAAAACATCCCCGCTCGGCAGAGTGGGTACCAACCGAACAAGTCTCTAAATATATGGAGCTCTGGATGCGACAAGCTCTCGAACAGGGAGCTCGCAACAAGATGCGGGCAGAATGCCCAAGACCAGTCTGACCTCATAAGGTAATTGAGACCCCAGAATTAGACGAGACCGTAATCCACTACCTCGCAAAAAACTGGGAAGAACCCCCGAAAGCGCATTGACAGGTCCTTGAAGGCCTGTCAAGACAAGCTCCTGGATGTGTCTGGTCCTCTAGCCAAAGTCCTGGAGCTCATAGAGGATGCCAAGCGCACAGACTCTCCTGTCGACATGTTAAGTGGCTGGATGCAAAGGGCAATTTGCTTCCTGGGCAACGCCAATTGCACTATGTCCGCAGAGCGCAGACGAAGCATCCTTATTATTAAATTGACCCGCAGCTAGCCCATATATCCACTAAAGAACCAGGCTCAGCTAGGGAAGGTTGTTTATTTGGAGAAGCCTTTCTCAAGGACATTAACACATATGTAAATGTTTTCTCCAATTTGGACAGAGCAAATGCCAGTCTCAAAATTTTTTGGCAGGGCTGGGAAAAGCAGAGGTCGTTTCCCCAGCCGTCAAAACCCTCCATACCAGACCTCGTCATATAACCCAAGCTACACCTCGTCTTATAAGGGTTATCAAGGAAACTCCAACCCTCTCCCTTTCTTCTCACATCGGGGAAGACCCTGGAAAGCACGGGGCCATCGAGGAACTCCTCGTGGAAGATCCTCTTTCAGTAAGTATTACTGCTCCCCTTTCTTCCCCCAACAGGCTGGGGGGGGGGAGATTATTACATTTTTTCCCTATCTGGAGTCGTATCACAAACGACTCTTGGGTTCTAGATACAATAAGGGGTTACCAAATAGAATTCATGTTTCCCCCCTTTCAGGATCAGCTTCCCCATCCAATTCATTTTACTCAACAAGACACTTTGCTGATCCAAGAAGAAATATCAGGCCTGTCCCACAAGGGTGCTATTATTCAGGTCCCTCTAGACTCCCCTGGTTTCCTGAGCAATTGGTTCTTGGTAAAGAAAAGGGATTCCCACCACAGACCGCTTATCAATTTACGCACTCTCAATGCCTTTGTGAAATACAACCATTTCAAAATGGAAGGAATTCACCTCCTTCGAGACCTTCTCATCCACAAAGATTGGCTCATAAAGATAGATTTAAAGGACGCCTATCTTACTGTACCCATTCATCCATCCCATCAACCATTTCTCCAATTCCTCTGGGAGAATACGAAATGGCAATTTACATGCTTGCCATTTGGGTTGTCTTCTGCACCATGGTGCTTTACCCAATTACTCAAACCCGTAGTATCACTACTACGCAGCAGGGGTGTCAGACTCATTATATATCTAGACGACATCCTTATAATGTCTCAAGACCTAGAGACCATCTCTCTCCACAAATCTTGGACAGTTTCCCTTCTCTCAAACTTAGGTTTTATCATCAATGGGGAGAAATCCATTCTATCTCCAACCCAGGAAATAGAATTTCTGGGATTCCTAGTCAATTCACAGTCCGCTACACTGAGTCTTCCTCCAAGGAAACTCAAAACCATAAGGAAAGAGATTCCCTCTATTCTGAACAAACGCCTGATCTCTATCAGATCCCTAGCTCGAGTGGTAGGCCTTTTGTCAGCCTCTGTCCGGGCCATTTTCCCTGCTCCCCTCCATTATCGAGCACTTCAACGTTTGAAGGCTCAACATCTCCGCAATGGTCTGGGATATTCAGACGAGATTTCCCTAACCCCAGACACGGAAGAAGAACTACGTTGGTGGCTTCTCCACCTTCGCAGATGGAATGGAAGAGCAATCTTCAGCTCATTCCCAGACATAGTCATAGAGTCCGATGCCAGCCTAGCAGATATTACCAAGACCTTTTGGCACTTCTGTCTAGAGGGAGACATCTTTCTCAGAGCAGAATATCTGCCAGGGCTATCCAACACCAAAGCGGATTGGAACTCACGTTTTCTCACAGATTCCAGCGATTGGAAACGGAATCCCTCAGTTTCTCTGACCCTTTCAACCCTTTGGGGCCCATTTGCCATAGATCTGTTTGCATCGAGATTCAACACTCAACTTCCCCGATTCTTCAGCTGGCGACCAGACCCGAGAGCCGAAGGCCAGGATGCTTTACTTCAGGACTGGTCAGAAGGGATCAACTATGCCTTTCCCCCTTCGCCATGATCTCCAGGGTTCTCCTCCTTACATGCTCCCAGAGAGCATTCCTGGCCCTGGTTGTTCCATGGTGGCAAACACAACCATGGTTTCCTCTCCTATTGAGTATCTTAATAGATTTCCCGAGGACCCTTCCTTTCCATCAGGACATCCTTCTCGACCCAGCAGGGAACTTCCACCCTCTGGTCCTCTCCCACCAGTTACCCCTTGTGGCCTGCCTAGTATCAGGGCAGCACAACTTGATCCAGAAATTTCAGACTCGGCTGGATGTATCCTTTCCGAAGCCTGGGCTCCGGGTACCAGAACTGATTACGGATCTGCCTAGAAGCTTTGGTTACTTTGGTGCATGGAACGGGAGGTGGATCCCGTACATTCCAATGTAACCAACATTCTAAATTTCCTTTCATCCCAGTTTGGCTCTGGTAAAGCTTATCGTACCATCAATGTGTCGAGATCGGCTATTTCCTCCAATCATGCTCTCATCGATGGATTTCCTTCAGGTAAGCATCCTGTAGTCTGCAAGCTCATGAGGGGTATCCGTTTCAAACGCCCCCCTCTTCCTAAATACCATCATACATGGGATGTGTCTATTGTACTGAACTTACTGAGTTCCTGGGACATTTATGACTCTCTCCCTTTGAAATTATTGTCATATAAATTAACCACTTGATTAAATGTCTCATTTCTTTCAAAAGGGTTTCAGATGTCAGGGCTTTAGATATATCTCTTAGACAATATGTACCTAATGGTGATAGTTTTAAAATCCATAGAGGTACTAAAACTGGCTTTTATTTTAAACCTGATACGCACATCGTCTGTGCTGCTGTCATTTTTATATCTAGCTTTAAACTTGCATAATATGAGCCTCCTGTCTGTAATAAAATATTATATTTTCTTGCACTGCAAGTTAGGAAAATCTCCGATTACGCTTAGGAAACGATCGCCGACTTCTCCTTAAGCAGACAGGTTACAATGTAGCAGGGGGCCGGCAGGGGCCGACAGCCTTCCCTCTGTCTGCAGACAGGTTACAATGTAACAGATCCCACTGATCTCTGATACAGGGGGCCGGCAGGGGCCATCAGCCTCCCCTCTGTCTGCAGACAGGTTACAATGTGACAGATCCCACTGATCTCTGATACATTTAAAGGGAAGGGAGTGCAGGGGGCCGGCAGGGGCCGACAGTCTTCCCTCCGTATGCAGACAGGGAACAATGTGACAGATCCCACTGATCTCTGATACATTTAAAGGGAAGGGAGTGCAGGGGGCCGGCAGGGGCCGACAGTCTTCCCTCCGTATGCAGACAGGGAACAATGTGACAGATCCCACTGATCTCTGATACATTTAAAGGGAAGGGAGTGCGGGGGGCCGGCAGGGGCCGACAGCCTTCCCTCCGTATGCAGACAGGTTACAATGTGACAGATCCCAATGATCTCTGATAGTGGGGGCCGGCGGGGGCCTTTGTAAGTAAGGAAATAGCTTTCAGCGCAGCACTGACCCCAACGGCTGCCGTGACTCGCTGCTCCTGTCTGTGTGTAATTAATACCAAATCACGCGTGTGCTTAACCTCTTCAATGCCGGAGAGCAAAACCTCTGCGTTAGTCTTTACTTTTTTATGTTTTTTATTTTTTCCTCCCCATGCACATTCGCCCCATTGTTTGTTCACCCATTAACCACTTTGGTGCCAGAGTGTAAAGCATTATTCTGCATGATGTTAACCTTCTCAGTACTGGAATGGAAGACTTGTGTAGTTAACCTCTCTGCTGCCAATAACGCGTGTATTTAACACATAAAATAATCCTAAATAACGCGATGATCAGCATTGTGCTCTGAGAGCAGCGTCCGGCCCGCAGGAAGCCTGTCGGACGCCGGGGTATTTACATCGTACGATAAGATATTTCATCTCCGGCCCGACATCCGCGCTGCCTGCGATCCAGAATTATTTATTCCTCAAAATAGTGAAGATTAAATGCATCTTTTAAATATATATCCGGAACCTTCCGGAACCTTCCGGAACCCGGCTCAGAATACAATACACGGGAAATAACAGCGGATTCTACGCAAGAAAACAAACATTTAACCCCAAATGACCCAGTATAACAGATAAATCTTATTTATTTCTGATAATAATAGCTGTCCGTCCGATTATCGGCAGCATCACAGATATTAGAGGCTTTAGTCAAATATTTATTATTTCTCCAGAAATATATGAGATAAATAACATTTATATATATATGTATATCGCGTTCTACTTCATTACAGATTCCTCAGCGACTTCATAAAGAATTTTAACGCTTCTGCTGAGAGGCCGTTCCACTTATCAACTACCCGCTCAATAAAGTAAAACCTCCTTCCATCTCAGCCTCTGACTCTCTAGTTTCTAAACTTCTCTCCGCTCCTTTGTTAAATCTCTTTATGAATTTAAATGTCTCTCCCGTCTGTGTCTCTCTAATCCCCTCTCTCTCCCCTATACCTCCTCTCTCCCGTCTACCTCGCCTCTCTCTGCTGTCTCCCATGTCTCTCCTCTCTCTCTCCCATCTCTATTTTTCTTGTGTCTCTCCTCTCTGTCCTGTCTCTCTTCTCTCCCCATCTCTCTCTCTGTCTCTCCAATCCCCTCTCTTCCATACGTCTCTCCTCTATGTCCTGTCATCTTTCTTTCTCTGTCTTCCTCATCACCTCTCTCCTATCTATCTCTCCCATCCCCTCTCTCTCTCCCTGTCTCTCCCTGCTGTCTCTCTTTTCCATCCCATCTCTCCCTCTGTCTCTCTCACTTCTATACCCCTCTCTTCTGTCTCTCTCTCTATCCCCCCCTCTCTCTTCCATACCCCTCTCTCCCATCTCTCTCTATCCCCCTCTCTCTTCCATACCCCTCTCTCCCGTCTCTCTCTATCCCCCTCTCTCATTCATACCCTCTCTCCGTCTCTCTCTATCCCCCTCTCTCTTTCTATACCCCTCTCCGTATCTCTCTATCCCCCCTCCTCTCCATACCCCTCTCTCCCGGCTCTCTCTACCCCCTTCTCTCTTCTATACCCCTCTCCCGTACTCCTAGCCCTCTCTTCCCATACCCCTCTCTCCCGTCTCTCTCTATCCCCCCTCTCTCTTCCACACCCCTCTCTCCCGTCTCTCTCTCTCTCTCCTTGTTTGAAGAGTGTAGCTGTAAGAATCACCCCGTAGAATATTCCCTCTCTCTCGGCCGTTACAGCGCGTCGGACGCTCAATACTTTGTGCAATTCGATCGGCGGAGCTTCCCGGATAATAAAAGCTGCAAACATCCAGCATGCGCGTGCACTCAGGCGGCACAGACGGGGAAACAGGGAGATTAACCTCTGCAGTGCCAGCAGAGAAGCCTCCCCTTACAGGTACCTGTCAGCCGCACACAGAGACGGCTCCCGGGACGATCTGACATCACATCTCACCTCAGCGACGTCGCTGGGACGGCACCTTTAAGAACCCGCGAGGAACGCGCCGGGGCCGGTGCACTGCTAATAAAGGGGCTCCTGGGGTAACTTCCAAACACGTTTTACTCCCCGATTCTAATCTTTTCTATAATTTTTCATGATTATTAATATTTAGGGAACGTCTGACTTGCCCCCAAACTAATGTTCCCAACGCTCCCTAAAATCGGGGAGAAGCGTGAAATCCCGTGTCTTATGACGATGGGATATAACGCGGCGTCAATGAATGGGTTAAACGAAACACATCGGCTTTAACCCCCCAGCCCGGGGCATTAACGGCTTGTTGGGGGGCGAGGAATAATGAACCCCTCTGGTGACTGAGATCACCCACCTCATGCAGACGGCGGAACGGACGATCCGTGGCCGCAGGGAGTAGTGAGCCACGAACGAGTTGACGGTCAGCACTCCTCCGACGATGACGTCTCCATCATGGAAATATTGGTAATCTTCATAAAACGGGGCGAAGGAGAGTTTACAGGCTGCCGCCGCCGCCGGCCCCCGGACCCCAGCTTTCCCGGCCGTGATCCATGACACGATGACAAAGAGTAACATGGTCCCAGCAGAGTGATAGCGAGTACCACGGGCCGGCGACCTGTGCCTTGCTCGCACCGGCCTTTTGTAAAGGTTGGGGACCTGCGCGGCGCGGGGACTTCTGCCCTAATTACATGTTATGACAGAGAAATCCTGTAATCAGCGTCATATGGTGGAGCTCGGCGTTCCCTCCTCTTAATTCTATCCTTCTTTCTACCATCCAATAAACACCGTGTTATTATTATTATTATTATTATTGTTTTATATGGCGCCGGCAAGCCCTGCACAATGGGTTAATAAAGCAGCTCTTTATCGGCTCACAATTTATCAGTCCCCGGCCCCTGTTTAATGTATATGCCAATCAGTCCCCGGCCCTGTATAATGTATAAGTCAATCAGTCGCCGGCCCTAGTGTAATGTATATGCCAATCAGTCGCCGGCCCCAGTGTAATGTATATGTCAATCAGCCGCCGGCCCTGTATAATGTATAAGTCAATCAGTCACCGGCACCATGTGTAATGTATATATTAATCAGTCCCCGGCCTTGTATAATGTAAAAGTAAATCAGTCACATGTATATGTCAATCAGTGACTGTCCCCTGTGTAATGTATATATCAATGGGTTATCAGCCCCTGTATAATGTATATGTTACCAGGCCCCTGTATAATGTATATGTTACCAGGCCCTGTATAATATGTAGCCCCCAGATTGTATCCTGCTGCACCTCTGGGACTTTTGAACTTTAGCTGGATGCTCATGTGACCAATTGAGCCAATAGGGAGAGCCCTGAGCTGGACCTCTCCAGAACATTGGAGGGCACAGAAGGATCTGCTGCAGCAACAACATCCCTGTTCTGATGATCCAGTATGTGAGTGCCCTGTGAGTGCCGTGTGAATCCAGTGTGAATCCAGTGAGTGCTGCCAGCTGCACCCTGAGTGAGAGAGAGCTGAGGGAGCGGGATGCAGACACAGCGAGTGGCTGACAGAGTCTGGAGCTTCCCTCGGGCTCCTGAGCCGGGTGTTGCGGGGTCTCCTCTCCCCGTCACGCCAATAGACGGACATTAAGTTCCGCGGCCCTCTCTGTGGATCGCAGCAATGTCTTCCCAGTGAGTTTCATTTGCTTTAAGCTGTGGATCACCTCAAAGGGCCGACCCCTCTGTGCACCCGCTGGTACCCATCAGCCATTAGGGTGACGCCTGTTCAGGTGGTTTGGGGAGCTGGGCCGGGGGACACAGGGTTTGGAGTGTCTACTCAGCCCCGGTATTGCATTTGTTACTTTTATCTGGTATTTATTTTTACCGTTAATGAGATAAACAGGGATCCTTTTATTTTACGCAACCTGACTCTGGGATACCATGCGCTCGATTCCTGCGGAGATGTGAATAAAGCCATAGAAAATGTGTTACGGATATTATCCGGACCCTCTAGGACTGTCCCCAATTACTCCTGCAGGAGTCACGGCAAACTGGCTGGGGTTATTGGAGATCTGTCTTCAGAAACATCCTTACATATCGCCAATATACTGAGCCTATACGATTACCCACAGGTAGGAGATCTTTTATATTTTAATAAGAAAAATGAAAAAAGCAGACTAGATGGGCCAACTGGACCTTTTCTGCCATTATGAGCTACACATATGCAGCGATCAGCCATAACATTCTCCGCACTGACAGGTGGAGGCAATAACACGGATAATCTCGTTATCATGGCGCCTGTCAGTGGGGGGATATATTACGCAGAAAGTGAACATTTCATCCTCAATACGTTAGAAGCAGGAAAAATGTGTAAGGATCTGGGCGTCATGGGGCTGTGCAGATATAGAAACTAAAGGAGCATTATGGGAGATGTAGTCCCACACCCTCCAGTTGGTGCTCCCTTACAAATTTGCCCGCGTCCAAGTAGAACCAGGGCATAGTCCAATTGTAAAGGATGGTGCGGTCCCACTCAATTTTTTTTCTTTTGGAACCCGAGGTTCGTGCTCCTGGGTGCCGCAACTGTGCCAAGGCAGCAGAAGCCAGACTACGATACCGAGTTCTCTCACGGAGAACTCAGACAAATCCCCCCCCATGGGAGGGTCGGGTCGGGTCGGATCAGATCGGATCTTGAGTCTCGCCCCGAAGGGCCTTTTTGAAGAGAGGAAGGGGCCGAAAGGCTCCCAATCCTCCTCCAGCAAAGTCCAGGCTTCACTGCCTCTAAAAAGAAAACAGTGCAAAAACGTGGGATCAAAACGTGCGCCAAATCATTGTGGGGGCCTCGCCGTGAATTCAAAAACCGTGAATCAAATAAGGGGGGCAAATTAACAGGCACTCGTGAAACGAAGTGATTATATAAATTAAAGAAAAATAATTTAGGGGCAGCCAATTTCTGGCCTGCCAGGTTCAAAAATCAATCATCTTAACCCCAAGTCTGAATGGCACAAGGGGAAAAGGTAGTGCTGGAAGGCCACCAGTGAGAACGTGCGCTCACCATGTGCAGCGGCATGCAAGACCACACACAATGACTCCAGCATTACTGCCAGGGTAAATCAACACTCGGGCTCCATTGCTTTCCCAAACCTAATGCCAGAGGGCCAGCGCAGTCCCCCCCACCACAAGGGGAACTACACTTGATCTTAGCCAAAAGGCCAAGAAGTGGTGTGGTCCCATTTAAGCTGTCTTAATGGGGCTCGTCAGCATGAGGTTGTAATGTTGGCTTAATACGTGAGGCTTGGGGTAGCACGAGAAATACCATTAAATAAGTTATGGCGAGTAAAGGTGATGGAAACCCTTCCACTGAAAATTAAAGGGCTAGTAGAAGTATTATTATTATTATTATTAATTATTATTATTTTAATTGCAACTCATCTACAGACACCAGACAGCTTGTTTTCCCCTCAGAAATCTCATGGTGCTGCCACAACCACAAGGGATTCTGGGTAGGCCATGCAAATAAGGTCAACAACGATCAGCTTTTACCTCTATATCCACTTTATACCCGGATTCCTTGAAAGTAATCGCCTGCTGTACAGGACAGACGTTAGACAAAACTCGGGTAAGAGGTGCAGCAGCCAGATCACCGCTCATGGACGACCGATCCGTCCTTAACCCCTTCGTGACAAAGGCTGATTTTATTTTTTGTACCCTTCGTGACAATGGCCGTTTTAACATTTCTGCGCTGCTCGCGTTTAGCTGTAATTTTCTTCTTTCCCATTTACTGAACCCACACACAAGTTATATATTGGTTTTTCCAGGACAAGAAGGGCGCTTTCTTTAGATGACATTGTTTTGATTGTATCATATTATTTACTATTTTTAAAAAGTATAAAATATGGTGAAAAAATTAGATTTAGATGTTTTTTGTTTTAGTTGAAAAAACTTTAACTCATCTATGAAAGGTAATGGAAACAAAATTCAACTATTCGTCCTGAGTTTAGAAATACCCAATGTTTTTATGTTTTTT
>VKOC01006455.1:0-21613 GCA_009364415.1 Spea multiplicata
TCCGATACCGCTCCCTTGCGAGCCTGCTCCTCCAGCGGCGGACATTACTGTCCGTCTCTGGAGGGGTGCCGGGTGCCGCAAGTCGGCACCCCCTGATGAGCGGCACCCGGTGCGGACCGCCGCCGCCCCCTGGAGTGTGGCGCTCTGTGTGGTCGCACACTCCAAAGGTCGACCCTGCCCTAAGGGGCCTGGAAGCCCCCACCAGGGCCGGCCTTAGGGGTCTGCGGCCGCACAGGGTTTAAATTAAACATCGGGGTTTTTTTTTTCACAGCCTCCATGTTAAATAAAGTTAAAAAAACTTTATTTAACATGGAGGATGTTAAATAAAGTTGAAAAAAAACCCCGATGTTTTTATTTAAACCCTGTGCGGCCGCAGACCTGTAAGGCCGGCCTTGGTGGGGACTTCCCGGCCCCTTAGAGCGGCGGACCTGGTCGCAGTTGCGGCGGGCATAGGTAGGGTAGGGGCCTGGAGCTGCAGCTCCATCAGCCCCTAAGTCAATGCGGCCCTGCCGTGGCCCGGCCCACCGGGCAAATGCCCGGTGTGCCCGATGGCCAGTCCAGGCCTGCTAGTGGTTTATCAATAAGTCTTATGGGTGCAATGTTTTCTTTTTTTTATGAAAATGAAACAACGAAACATTCATGATATTTAATTACGATATAGATTTGTGTTTAGATTAGTTAGTAATACTAAAGAATGCATGCTATTTAGTTTTCATTCAAAAATGCTGAATTAGTGGTTCTCACAATTGCCAAGAGCCAAAGGTTGTTTTAGAGGACAACATCAATATTTTGCCCAGCACAATGTAATAATCCACTGTGTTAGTGCCAAACACTTCTTGCGGATCATATTGTACCAGTCTTGAACTAGATCAAGAAGCTTAACGATGAGCCTAAATTTGTTTCTGAAGCTTTCTTTAACTTTAACTTGAACAGTAGGTGAACTTGTACTTGAGTAAATACTCAATTATGGTGTCGCTTCAACTTTCTGGCTATTTTACAGCAATATCTACCGACTAAAAATAAAGAAGCAATGTCACCTATCTCGCGCTATTTCCTCATAGTGTAACCTGACCATAGTGTAACTAGCCATGGAGATAATTGTACACTAGGCCTTCAAAGCATTCCATGAAAGCGCTGTATGTATCCTGGCAGCAACCATACAAGTCATTGCCTCTAGCCTATCTTAAGTCTTCTTAGTATGGCAGGGGTTGAGTCTCAGACAACCGCTCTGAGCAACTTGGTCTGAGAGGAGCTCTGGCAAAGGGCAGGGCAAGGTACACCTCAGAACAACTTAGCCTGGGGACACCAATGGCTATGGCACCAGGATTTAAAAGGTCTGTAAGAGCGACTCTATTGATCTCCAGCAGGGGGCTCCTCTGGCAACATCCAACGAAGGGCAGCTCTAGATGGGCAGAATTTTGCCCAATTTATTTGAAAAGGCAGCATCCTATGACAATGGCAGATTGAATGTCAATGGTCTCTGCAGTCCAGTCCATTCTATCACCAATGTTTGTTTATTGATATTGCAAGGCCATGTGTTAAATGTCATACACCAGCACGGTGTGTGGCTGAAATAGTCAAATCCACTGATTAGAAATTGCGTTCACATACTTTTGGCTTTATAGTGTAGTACCACAATTCATAACGCCTAATTTGTCAAGTGGTCCTAGTATGACCATAACTACATTTTCTATCCCTAATATATAATAATATAATTGCCAGTGTAGATTGCCAACCAATTTAAGATGCTTCTTGCAAGTTCAACAGGACATCCGGTTATTTGGAATGTTACGTAACCACTTTCGACATCAGAATACCAAGAATAATACATGGTTTTCTTCTAATTGTTTACAATATCACCTACATGATTAATCCAGCAGGTCCATTAGCACAGAAATAAATGATTTAGATCACAAAGTGTTGTTGACATTCCAATTGTTTCTGAGCAAATCATTGTGTCCAGCATTTCTTAACATGCAAATTGTGTTGGTTATGCTTCTAGGAACGATAGTATATTTTTAGCAAGTATAGGCAGTGTTCTGTATATCTTCTTAGCGACATATCGTTGCTATGGCAAGCATGCCAGTGGGCATGTTTTAAAAGGACAAGCTACAGTATCCCTCAAGCATGTCCAACTCATTCGAGTTAAAATACCAGTGTTAAATGAAATGATATTATCTATAAATATCTTGTACACATTACAGAAATAACCTTAAAATAAAATGTCAATGACACATGAAAAATTACAGACGTCACCAAAATGTAGAGGCAGTTACTGCATTGATACATCAAAGCTTCTACTTTAATTTACCAGAATAACATAAGTGGTGTATATTAATTCTAAAAATGCTATAAATTTGTCACTTAAGTGTGCTTCATAATGTTAAATCTTGATAACAGTTTTGCACATAAGCATGTCCTGTATTTTCTCTAAAGGGTATAAGGGGAAAAAGGCAACATATGAATAAGTCCACTGCTGCATTTAGATACCGAATACAACTAATACAAGGCAATCCAGCAGGTGTTCATCACCTTGCTGTATTAAAGTGCTACTTTTTTTTAAGTTTATGATTTTCAAGGTTATATTTAGACAATACACTGAGATACTATTGTTCTTCTTGTGTCTATGTTAGGGTTACCATGTTGACCCTTTAAAACAAGACTACCTATACTACATGCTGTGGCCTGGACAGTATGCAGTATTTATGTGCTGAAAGTATTTTTTTTAAATTAATTTAACATAATGCTGGGAAGCCTCTTCCAAGACTGTATTGTGGAATTCATAAATGCCATGATTTAGGCAACCCCCACTGTACATGCAGAGGGGGGGACTGATGGTGGCCAATTGCCCAGTGGGCCTCTCTGATTTCAATATTTGGGGCCACTGCTAGAAATTTTCTGTACTATTGAAATTCCAATATGTGTGGTGGACAGAACTGGATATTGTATGTGTATGTGTTGTCTACCAAATCGCTTGCACCATAGGCTCAAGTCAGCCCTCTGGCGTTGACTCACAAAGAGTCTCTATGTTTGTGCATGTGTAAGAACATAAAGTTAAAAAAACATACATGATTCCTAAACAATGGCCAAAGCCCTTTTAAAGAGACACTGTAGCCATCGTATGCAGTTTAATTCAGAAAAATCCCCTCTATAAGTTTAGCCTCTTTGCTGCCCCCAACTCCTTGTGTTGCAGGAGATGAATTTGGCCAAAAACTAATAGCTCTTGCTCATGCAAACATTTGGCAAAATTCCAAAAAGAGTAATGGTCGACATGTAGTAGGCAGAAAACAGAATTTATTATGACAAATAAAAGTTAAAGGAATGTTGTCAGCCAAACAGGGAACCACTCTCATTATAAACGTACATTTATGAGGCATACATCATCAGGGTTGTCTCACCAGCCTATTCAGAACTAGAGAAGCAATTACTCATATTTCATATAAAGCTATCAATATCAGTATTCAGCAGCACTGAGACACTCTAGAAAAGTTATCTGTCTGATATCTAGCTAGTCATAGGAAATACCGTACTTGAATCTGAGAGAAATCTTAATGTATTCTTCTTGGTTAAACATTTTCTAAACAAATAAATAGTGTAGTGCTGGTAGCAATAATTCCTACAGGTAAAGGGATATTTAGTGACAAAGGCGCTCCTGCCAAAGTAGCATGTAATTCCCCAACATAATCCTTGTAGAGTAGCTGCTAAATCAGTATAGAATAAGTCAAGTACATTCTGTTACTATATTCCAATATTAAAAACTGCTCAATGAATGGAAAGTGAAGAAGAATACTGATTCACACTGAAATCAAGTGCCGTTGCATGCACCTCAATGCCACCTGATGCATATGTCCTTTCCAGACATAGTCGAGATTATGTAATTTCTAATTTCCCAGGATAATTCCCACATGGAAAGGGCAGATGTAGGTATGCAAGTAAAAAACTCAGTATACTTTGCAAACTGAAGAGTAGCTGCAATAGGCAGGTGTATGCACTTTACTTTCCCCATAGTGGTATCCCTCACTCCCCACTGCTTTCTAAGTGAGAATTCAGCTGACATCCTATCAAAGGACGTTTATGTTCTCCTGCTCCCAGGAGAACACACTTTTTTGTAGTAAAATAAAACTGACTTTTATTGCTGTTGATGGCCACAGATTCCAAAAATAAAACAGATGGAAAGAGGTTTGCAATTCATCAACCTAATGCAGTATTAAACTTTAAGATTGGGTACTGCTCTATTTGCTTTTCTGGGGCTTTAATCAGTTTGTATTTATGTGATCAAAACTAGTAGTTATCACACTTTTCGGATAGGCACGAAAACCAGATAATTATAACGGATATGTTTTGCTGCATAAATGAAGCATTACAATCTGATGTAAACAGATTTAGTAAGTACAGGTCCCTGCATCCCACAGAAGAGACATGTACCCCAGTCTTAGAGAACCTCAATACACTAAGACACAAACATCTCATAACTGCTAAGATAACTTACATAAGAAGAAGATATTGGAAGGAATTATTCCTCTGGAAGAAGAACAGGAACTGGCTTTAAATAGGTGATATGGCTTTAAAGAAATCTCCACACATTTATGGTTATTAAGCATTATTCAGACTTAGCACAGCCCTTCTCAGGGAAAGAGTGATTATCACAAGGCAGAGCTGGAGCAGCAGATCAGTATAGGGCACTGATCGCCAAGAGACTACTGGGTCTCTCCCTTATTGCCGGAGAAGCTCACTGGGGTTTGTAATGTTCCTTGTTATGTCACATTTGTGACTACAAATAGTCAAGTACTGTTTTGACTAAGATTTACTTCACAATCTGATCACTTCACCTCCAGTTAAAACATCAAATCTACCCAGAAAGTCATAACACTCACTCTCCTTAAAGGAAAAGTATCAACACTTTTGACGTGTTACAGGTTTGACTCTTTCTAACACAATGCTGAATGTAGGAGTAGAGTATGATTTATTAATAAAGGCTGTGTTAACCGTGATATCATTTGCAAGGTCTTTAAAGGTTCTTCTCAACTCCTGTTCTGGGTTTGGGATGTGCACTAAGAAGGGAAGGCCTATCCAGGTGAGGTAGGGAAAAACTTATGTTGTATGCCCGCTAGTTATAATTTGATAGTGTTGGGGGTAAGTTTGAAATTTAGTGTGGAAGAAGGTGGCAAAAGGTAGTACTGAATGTAGGGAGATTATACCCATTATACCCCCCATCCCTGCACATGAAACGAGTAGAGCTGCTGATCAGCTCTATCTAAATGAGAACCCATCCCTCCCTGCACATAAATCTAAACGATCCCCCCTTCCTCCCTCCCTGCACATGAAACGAGTAGAAAACGAGAGCCCTCCCTCCTTGCACATAAATCTAAACGATTCCCCCTTCCTCCCTCTCTGCACATGAAACGAGTAGAAAATGAGACTCCCTCCCTCCCTGCACATGCAACGAGTAGAGCTGCTGAGCAGCTCTGTCTAAACAAGACACCTCCCTCCCTGCACGTGAAACTAGTAAAGCTGCTGCCCATGCCAAGAATAGCAGATGAAAAAGGAAAAAAAAGTGCTTACCCAGGGAGGGAGGACTCCCAGGCAGTTGAGAGACTAGATGAGGTGCAGTGAAATGCAGAAACGTGAGCAATGAGACACCCCGGAAGTGTAAACGAGTGTGAACGGACCGCCCTGCAAGCGCTAACGAGATGCCCAATGCTAATGGAATACCACTAGTTAGTTTTGTGTAGAACTTGTACCTTGTGTACATTTTCTCAACAATATACTGTTAATTACACAGTGCAAGTGCTTGAACATGAATCAATATAGTTACAAATATGCTTCTGAAGCACTATATCGTACCCGCTGATAAGCTGGAAATACACACACATATTAACTGCTAGTAAGAGCACTTTGTGAGTGTAACATGATTGTTTTGTGTTTTTCAGGACTGACTCAGAACACTAATACCAGTGGGTGGTATTAAACTAGAGGATTCATTAAGTGTATTGAATATGCTTTCTATATTTTTAATTCAACACCACTGAGCTGTTGGTAAACTACTATATGGGATAGCTTTATACAGAACATATATGCATTGCATACCATTTCTCAGGGACACTGATTAGGTTTATTGAAGGAACCCGGACTTCACAAATGTACTGACAATATGCTCTAAACTCTTAAATCAAATGATGCTCATTTTACCTTTTTTGTTATAGTAAAATTGAATCATGAAGTTTAACCCTTTCAAACTTTTTAGTAATCAGTTAGAATCAAACAAAACAACAGCTTTGTGATAAGCAGACAGGAATGATACTGCTAAACTCTAAAAATGTAGTGGGATTAGTATGTGCAGCGATGTAGGGTGGAAGATCCTCTTGGGAAATCAGCCCCCCAATATACTGCTGCTTAACGGGCCAGTTACGAGGGAGATCTCTGATCTTCGGCACAGCCTCCTTATACTGGTTTAGATTGGCCATCCCACACCAGCGCTCCCCAGCAAGGACAGTGGCCACGGAGTTGGCTGCTAAGAGCACTGCCCTGGGTCAGGCCTAGGGCTGCATCCAAGATGAAGGCATCACTGCATATCTTATTACACATTGATTCACAAATATGCCACAAATGTTTCCGGACTCAGTCCCCCAATGCTCAGTGTCTGTCCCACTTTAGTTTTACCATCTAATGTGTCAATTTACTAGAATCCCATCAAAAAATCTCCAACAAAGCAGGAAAAAAAAAAGTACCAAGAAGAACAAGTTAATTTGTCTCGCATACTTCCACTGTCAGAGTAGTTCCTTTGGCTGTACATGATAATTTAAAGCAAATATCATTCAGGATGTATAAATTAATTACTCAGAAAAGCGTGGTAAATTGGACTCGTCGGTATCAATAATATTTTTCATGTTGGCACACTTTGCTGTGAGGGGTGGTAGGAAGATTAAAGCACTTTCCTCCTTTTCACTTTGTAGCTGTCTGATAAAAGGCAACAGATCTCCAACAAAGCAGGAAAAAAAAAAGTACCAAGAAGAACAAGTTAATCTTGTCTCGCATACTTCCACTGTCAGAGTAGTTCCTTTGGCTGTACATGATAATTTAAAGCAAATATCATTCAGGATGTATAAATTAATTACTCAGAAAAGCGTGGTAAATTGGACTCGTCGGTATCAATAATATTTTTCATGTTGGCACACTTTGCTGTGAGGGGTGGTAGGAAGATTAAAGCACTTTCCTCCTTTTCACTTTGTAGCTGTCTGATAAAAGGCAACAGATTTTCAAATGACTCACCAGCAAACATCTGATGTTCTGTCTACTGTGCTATCATCTATTCCCTTTTAACTTGCTACAACAGCATAAAATCTAGCTCTATGTAGGAGTATTTTATCTGGATGCCGTTGGGTAACACATAGAGAGAGCTTAGACATGTATTCGCAAGTACACAGTTATAAGTTGTTTCAATTCATATTTCCAGCAGGAGTTCAAATGTTTCATTTGTGCTCAAACAACAATTAACTTAATTTATTTTGTGTTGAAAAAAAAACATTTTTCAATGGCCTTGGTTACCTTCTTTTCCTTTGGTTAAATGGTAATCAGATTGCGGCACTATTTCTAGCTTACATTGCTTCGCACAAGGTGATTCTCACTAGACTTGTGCATTTGTCTTCGGGCGAACATGAAAACGAACACGAAGAATGCTTTTCGTGTTCGTTCCGAAGAAACATATAATAAAAGAATATAGTGGCGGTAAAACATACACGAAGACACACAACGCGAAGAATCTTCGTGTTAGTCTTCATCTACTAGTCTCCCTGGTCCCTTCCCCATCTAGCCTATCTCCGCAGCATCGCAGGGGTTGACGGAAGCGGAAATCCGTAGGTTCAGCATCAGGGGTTAAGGGGCCGTGCAAACGACTCTATTGGTCGCCTGCAGGGTCCTCCCCTGGCATCAACCAATTGTACAAGCGACTTTACTGGTCGTTCGTACGGGCTTTTAACTGTTGCAGCAGGGAGACCAAGGGTCTCTGCCGGCCAAATTGCTGGGAAAGGATTTTAGAAGTCTGTACTATTGGTCTGCCACAGGGGAAGAGCATTCAGGCGACAAATAGGCTCACTCACACGGCCTTTTTATCTCCTGATGGGGAACCTACGAATTTCTGCTTCCGTTAATCCCTGCGATGCTACGGAGATAACTGGAGCGGAAATCCGTAAATTCACCGTCAGGGATTAACTTGGCCGGCAGAGACCACTGGTCTCCCTGCTATAACAGTTAAAGGTCTGTACAAGCGACTTTGGTGGTCGTTCATACAGACTTTTAACTGTTGTAGCAGGGTAGAAAGGTTTTTAAAAGTCTTTATGAGCGACCCTATTGGCGCCAGCAGGGCCTCGTCTGCCATCAACCAATGAGGTACAGCTGTACTTCATTGATTGATGGCAGAGGAGGCCCCTGCAGCCGACCAATAGAGTTGCTTGTATGGACATTTAAACTCCTGGCGCCAAAGCTGCTGCATAGTACGTACCGCGTTAACCCCGTATTAACCCCTTCTAAAAAAAACAAAAAAACAAGGAAAAAAACGAACACGAAGAACGCACGCAGAATACGAAGATTTTTTTTTCTCCAAAGACGAACAAGAAGACAAACACGAAGACACCACCGGCGCCCAAGTCTAATTCTCACTTAGTTCGTTCTCTGTCCACATGTGGTAACTTAAAACCGTACTTAGCAGAACTAGGTGGACCTAGTTAGCATAGCGTTTGTGCTTCTCTATGTTTACGGTCTTCCCTTTTGAACAAGCAAGTAGGAATCCATTAGTCTAAAAACAACATGATTATGTGCACCAGGCATACATAATATTACATATAAGTGCACTTTTCTGAATCATCAAGTTCCAAGTCAAGGACAAAAATGAGCATTTCAGAAAGTGAGACGAGTCATTGATGGGTCTTAGATTCAATGATCCATAAGGTATACTGCAGTAATTATAAGAAGCGCACGCGGTCCTTTGACCAACATGGCTTTTGTTACTGTACTTCAAAGAAGGTTTATATGTATGAAAAAGGCAGTTTATAACCTGTTCAAATTTCAGTGAAATGCCATTGATTCAGATTCTTAATCGAATGGCATTTTCAGTGTGCATTTGAATGCTCATACATAGTGTTCTGTGAAATCAGCCCGTAATGTGGAACATCATCCCCCCTCACCTTGCCCAACTTCATAAATAACTTTTATATGTCATTGCAAAAAGTGATACAACCCTCAGCAATCATATTCTCTAATCTCCTTCTCTGAATACATTGTCTAGAAGTCCTATGCAAGTTCTTCATTCAGTAATGATTGGCAGGTTTCTTTGAAAGATAGCCACTTAGCATTGGTTAAATTAGAGCTTCAGCACAGAATTGCAAATTCACTAACTGTTGTCTATAGTTGTACACTTTTTTGTTTGCTGGGAATGGCCTTTGCTTACTAAAGAAAAAGAAACTAAACCCAGCTTTGGCAGTGTCTTTGATGCCATTTATAAAGCATATAATCATACATTGGAACTTCCCAGGGGTCTACCTGGAGTGCTCTCTTTTCTGGGGGAGTGGCTCTGTGAAGGCACAGGTCTAGTAGCGTGTAGGGATGGGGCTATCCCCAGACAGCGTTTACTGGGTGGAAAGTAGAGGGAAGTGGGCAGAGAGTAGGCAGGAAGTGGGTATGGCCCCATGGAGAGGTTTTGTGCAGATTCTATGCATGGATGATATCTTAATCTTGTGTAAGGGTCCCTAAGGTGGATTGTTTGGAGAGCAAGGCAGACCAATGCTCCAACACCAATTTTACAACTGGAGATCACAACAAGCAAATAGGAACGCGTGTCTAACAAATATCATGATTCTTTGTTGATCAGGCCCCCAATGTCTTGTTACTCAACATGCTGGTTACAGGGGAGATCTTTGATCTTCTCAACCGGCCCATTTACACTATGAAGGCTGAAGTCTCTAAAGACTGCATTAGAAGGTGCTGCGCATCCTTAAGACACTAAGCGCAGCTGCACAGGGATATGATGTCATACCCTTGTGCTTTAAGCCACGGCACTTCATTTAATAGAGGGAAGAAACTGATCATTGGGGAAGGTAACTACATCTCTGTCCTGGCCATTGTCTGAAATGCTATCAGCAGTGTTCTGTAAGGGTGGAGTTGGGCATATGTGGGAACTCTCTCTGTTTTACCCGGAGTCTCTGTGTGAAGAGATGCTTCCCCGGGTATCCAGCTCACACTGCTCTTTCTCCATGGAGTGGAAGCAGTGTAAAGACATGCCTACTGCCTGCCCAATTACCCTTCTACTCCCACACCTAAGCCATTCAGAAAAGGGAGAGCTCTGGGTAGCCTGTCCTGGGGAATTCTCAGGTATGGAGAGAGGTGGGTTCTGTGGGTGGAGGATGTTTTGACATCACAACACTGCAAACATAGTGTAGGCAAACTCATGAATTATGTCATACCCATTTGGGTACTGGTAGAGGGCCTTTACTTTGGCCTACTGATCCCCAATCTGGTTGGCTGGTTGCATTCCATCAAAGGACAAAAAACCTTACAGGGACATTGCTTCCTGAGAACCTTTTAGAAGAACATCCTTTGTGTGCTGTCCGTATTGGGATTTTACAGGAGAATTCATGTAGCTTGCATATGCAGATTTACAGAAACAACTGTGTTCCTGTTACAACAGGCCTCCTGTGTTTATTACTAGGCAACTGTGAATATTCTGAACATCTGCATCTCAGCTGAAATGTTAGTTTATTATACATGCAGCCTTGGTGTTCTCAACTTTAAAGTGGCTGCTTTTTAAAAATAAAATAGTTTGCAAGATGTTAGCAAGCAATGAAAATGTTTATTTGGAACTACACCTGAGTTTTTATCATGCATACATTTGGACACAAATTCATTTTGATAAGATAGATTCAAAACCATAATAAATTGTTTAGCCATCATATCTCACAGATGGATATGTCAGCCCTGGAATTTAAATTGGCCCTTCTAGCAGCTGGCATTTTATTTCTGTATGTCAAAGATATTAGTAGTTTAATTCCCTAAGAAACATTTATTGTGAGGGATAGCTGAAGATTGGAAGGAAATATACAGTTTCTGAAAAATTAGGGATGCTATGAATTGGAAAGTCATGCCTTTAGTGGCGATATAACATATGCAAAATATATATTAGCATACCGGGAATACATTTTCCCTAGGCTGTGACAAGGTTGTACACATTCGTATTTTCTAAGTATATTTTTTTGGCATTACCTGTAGAAAAATTTAATTTATAAGTTGATTTTTCTGCAACCTACAATTATTCATTGGATGATTGTTTTAAACAATTTGCAGTTAGTTAAAAATGCATCAAACGGTATGCAAAATTCTTACCACTGTACAAAACTTAGTAACCCCTTTGTGACCAAATTTTTGTAACCTTCATGACAATGGCCACAGTGTTTAGTGTCATTTTTATCTTTCTCATTTACTGTACCCACACACATTATGTATAGTTTTTTTCAGAACAAGAAGTACTTTCTTTAGATACCATAATTTTCATAACATGATATTTACATTATATCATCTAATACAAAATAGTAAAATAAAATATGGTGAAAAATAAAACACTTTTTATACCCAATGTTTTTATGTTGTTTTTTTTTGCAAGTTTTAAAAGTATTGATTTGTTTCCATACATGGCATCTTTCAATAGGACGAATGTTTTTTTTAAATACCTTAATATGGACGCATTGCAACAACACCATCTGAGTGAAGAAAACTCATTTATCCCCATGAAATGCCAGGCACATCAATTGCCGCTAACTGTTTTTCTATGAAGTGCTTTACACGTCAATTATCTTGCTGGGGTAAATAATACTTTTGCTCATGACTTAATATGAAAAATCTGCTTTATTTTCTTTTGTGCAAAGTAGCAGGCCATGTTCCACCACTTATTGGATTGCTGCCTTACCATATTTTCATAACAGCTTTACAGCGGCAATAAAAGGTGGAAAGGTGGAGCAGTGAAAGAAAGGAGGAAGAAGGAGGGTGAGAAACCAATCAGAGTACACTCTGTGACCTAAAACCCTCCCCTACTTCCTCCTTGGATACTGGGACAGAGACGCTGACTCTGCATTGGAATGATTGGGTAATATACATACCTACTGTGGCTTCTCTCTGGTGTGTGACAGTCCCTCACATTAATGTTGAACTCACAGGAAACACAGGTTATTACACATCGTGTAAGTTTACTACAGGATAGGGACTCAGGGCCCCTACCACTCCAGTCTTGGCATTAAGTATATCTTGCGTAGGCCAAACACATCTCCAGCACAGAAAATAACAAGGAGAATCCTCCATGCTATTTCAATGGAGACAACACGAAAATCTAAAGGGACTACACAGCCATCATATGCATATGGTGGCTAGAGTGTCTCCAATAACAAGAACTATAACTTTAAACAACCGGGTTTATTTGCAAGATTTTGCAAAACCACAAGAACAAACTATTATTACTCTGGGTATGTTTTCCCTGTCTGTGCTTGTTTTAACAACTTTGTTAAATGGTTAGGAAGATTTCGATTTTATAACGTGGCTACTCCATCCATGATGACCCGTTGGCTAAGGCTCCATTAAAAACCAATATACCACTTAAGCTTCACTTGATTATTTGTTTACCTTTAAAACTTAATGTCCCAAGGCACAGAACAGGTTCTGCTTGGATTCATAATGCACCAGGTCTGTACACTCACATCTCTACAGTAATAATTGATAAGACAGGAGAAATGCCCATCATTCTATATGCACAATCTGATATGCCGCCGACAAAAAACATCTTTTGAATGTTTGAAAACACATTAATGGGGAAAAAAGAGGAAGTGTATGAAACGTACAAATATTTCCTTTAATATGTTGGACTTCTTCACAAATTTTCAATGGGTTGATCAGCAATAACAATGTCTGGGCACATAACCAAGGTTTCTAGGGGGTGTGCTCTGCATGGAATAATTTTTTGTTCTTAATCTCTATTTTTATGTTTTTTGCTGTTCTACTATTATATGTATGTATGTACATGCCCGTTACCAACAACATGAATGGGGCCCAATTGTTTTCATACACACAATTGTAACCCAACATGGCTACACAATGACCCTGGGCCCTTGTTTATTTTAACAGTCAAAATAAAGCCAAATAAGAGCTTCAAGAAAAATGAAAAGTGGAATGAAAGAGAGTGATATATGGGTATTCTAAAGATTCCTTAGTATCAGTACGCCAGTTATACCTGTATATTCTATCATTAAATGGAAAAAAATATTGTTCAGCTTGAGCAACAAAAGCAATGCAGTACAGTGTAGGTTGCCATTGGTCATTATTATTTATTGAACAATTTTATTCAAGGGACATCAAAGTTCAGATAATTCAGAGTTAAAAGTTTAGATATCAGATATATACTGTCTTAACAATATTGCATGCTAACAGAGAGAATACTTCTTCACATCAATTTGTAACCAAGAGCATCTTCCATAAGCCCAATGAGATCTACAACCACACGTGATATTCTTTTTATCCCCCTCCTAAGTTCCCAGCCCATACGCTCTCAGCTAATGACGTGGAGACTAGTGGCCCCTTCTTCCTCAAATCTATACCATCTCTGGGCCTCTGCTCACTCCCCTCCAGGCAGTATGATAAGTAGTCAAGGGGTTTTGTAGATTGAGCTACACTAACAGAGCTAGAAAATACAAATGGCCAATATGCAGCTGCCTTAAAACACTATATTATGGTGAAAACAAATAAAGCAATATAAATGAAAAACATATTTGTAATATGATACTAGGGATAACAACATTTGCAGGAGCTCCACTTTCAACAATACAATTTTTTTGTAAATACAGATACAATAAAAAAGTTACAAATAGTCTCCCTTTAGAATGAGATTCAATAAAACCTAAAATATAAAACTTAATAATAAAATCCTTCATGCAAAAGATATCTAATTTGTATTAAATGTTATTTAGCGAAATAAATATTGCTGCAAAACAATCCACTTTTATTCAGCTTGACAGATTTTCTTTCTATGATCATTAACTGTGATGGTTAGAATTCAGCATTGCCAAGAGGGATTAATTAAGGCTTTGTTTTATTTATTTCAGCGGAGACAGTTTTGTTCATTGTCGGTTCGAATTATGCATAATATTATGATGGGTTTTTAGTTAGCCATATATCATTCCCCCAAAAAACAATATATATATATATATAGCTTTCTCATCTTAAATCAAAGCAGGTGACTGGAATTTTCTTGTAATATAATGGACTACGCTACTACTGTCTCATGTTAACCAAGATAACAATATATGCAAATTTAGATTTGGTAACAGTGTTTATAATGAAAGCAGATTCAGACAGCGTATCATACAGTAATGCCACTGTTGTGCCATCTGTATAATGGGGAAGAATATCGGGACATCTAGGGATTAAATGAAAGGAGAGAAGTTTTAGAACTTAAGAAAGGTCACATTAGAGGAGTACTGAAAGGGGAAGGTACAAGGGTTAATATGAAAGTGGGGATGGAGTGAGAAAGAGAAATGTTAATTTCTTTCATTTTTGCCTTCACCGTGATGTACGTGACATGATATTGACAAATATACTTATCTTAAAATCTGTATGGCTAATCACATTACACACATGCATACACACCAACATTTCCTTCCTGGATTAAAAGGCATGGTCTAAGGGAGTGGGGACACACTCGGCATTACCCTACAGCATTGAGCTGTAGGCTACCCAGGACAGATACTGGGAAGGTTGGAGCTCATTTACAAACGTTTAGGCTGTGTGTGGCCTAGAGATACACAGTTGAAACGCAACGTGCCTGTGCCCAGTGAAATAGGCAATGCAGTTGGAGGCACACACTGTAAAGCCAACCTTGGCAGGTATGCAGACATTAGCAATTAGCTTGAAAAGCTACACTAGACTGCACTTACCTGTATAACATATGGATATATTCCTTCCTTATATGAATCTTACTTCAGGTGTTTATTAGTTGTGTAAATTTAGACTTTTAACATACCATGTCCCAGCAGTTTAGCAATATTGTCATAGCATACACCTTTACCACACTCCATTCCTTTATTCAAATAATATTAAAAAATGAAACTACTTAATAAAATATACTTATGTTTGCTGTTTTACGGTTAACCTTTTATAGACAGAAAAGGAGTTTGCATTACGTAACGTATCATCAAATAATACTGGAATAGCACTCATCATTTAATTTTATCTACAGTTTATACTGATACTAGCAGTTCAGAAACCATCCAACAAGGATTTTAAGGATTTGTTTAGTAAATTGTAAGATGCAGATGAGTTAGGGCATAAGAGCTCATTAGAAGAAACCTGGTAAAACACAAGTAGTATTTTCTATTTTATTTCATAGCCAGTCTTGAAAGCAACTGAAATGGCTAAACGTGTAATAGTGGAAAATGCACTTGAGTACATAAAACAGGTCACTGATCACTGCGCCTACATGTTAAATCCTAAAGGGATTATGTGGTGTGCTCTCATGAAACAGTATGTATCATATGTACTTTAGGTTATCACATACATTTTTCATGTTTAATAGTGTGTTAATTTATTAATTTGTTTCTTAAAGCCAGGCAGAGATTAGCAACAGAAATAAATGTCTTCTTGGTACAAATTTTATTCTTATTATCATGATTTTTTATCATGATTTTTTTGGTGGTCATTTGCTTCCCAACCGTTCTGATTTAAGAATAATCCTGATTGGCAAGCACGGTCCTGCTTTTGTGGATAGTGGGGATCATGGGCTGGTCAGAGAGATCAGAGGATGTCCCCTGACTGGCCCACAAGCTGTGAAAAGCTGCAAGGTGTCCACATACATTGTTCATTTTCACAAGCAGTTAAATGTTCTCACCATGCAAATTATATTTCTAATTAACAATAATGCCTAAGCAATTCCAAGCTGCATAAACCCATAAATTGGGTTTTAACCAAGACACATTATACTAGTATCTGTTACACACAATTTACAAACTTAATCTAAGGGGCAAAATTTGTAATTAAATAGGAGTCTCTGAGATTGAAAAGAGGTGAAATTGTTTTCTCATGTCTAAATAGAAACCTGGTTTGAATGACTTATGCAGCCAGAGAATATTGAAATTAATGCAGCTATCAAGGGGGAACAGATGAGTTCCTTTCATTTTAAGCATCGTCATTGAAAAGTTCACAATGATCTAGATGACTTTCAAGCCCTATGACTTCTCCAGGAATCAGGCAGTGTGCCAGACTGATAGAGGGCACACTTGTCTGTCACATGTCAGTTTCCCCCGGAAAATAAATGAAAAGAGCTGATTACATTGAGGCTTGGACTATATATACGGCTCACAGGAGCCAAAGAATTAATATTTCAACTTATAATAATGAAAATCTTTTAAACTCACTCAAGGAGCACACTTGGAACTTTGCTTCTCTATGGGTGTTAGGAACAGTTCTAAAAACTTCTGATATCTAGCAATATAATAAGATTTAATGGTGTTATGCTTAAAAAACCTGCTGTAAGAGGTCTTGTCATCATGGCAACTGATTGGAACAAGCAATTGTTTGCTATGGTGAAAAGGCTATTTTTCAGCCATAGCGCCAGAATCACTTTTTATCCTCATTCCAGTTGCTTTAAAGTACTTAAAGTAAAAAACAATGCAAACCCCCCCCCCCCATGAATTAGCTAAGGTTTTAGCTGAAAAGGAAGTGGACCGACCTTGTGGCTGCACCATCTGAAGAGCATGAGTCCTGCCTCCCCTCTTCTTTGTGATCCCTGATATAAAATCATATCTAAGAGCTCTACTTCAGTCAGTGTGGTAAATGGTGGCACTGTGGGGCCATTCTAACCAGGGGGTGCACCTAGAGTATTTGGCACCTGGGGTGGATCCTTTATCTGGCACCCCTTCCACTTTAAAATGTATAAACAAAAAAGTAAATATGCTGGCAACTTCCGAGAATTCAGAGGGTTCCTTAACCAATGCCAGCTGCATTTCAGGACTCAGACCTTCTCCTCACGTGCCACTAAGGTGTCATTTATTAACCTTTTGAGAAGAAAAGCATTGGTATGATCAACTCAAGGATGGTCTAACCTCTTGAGATCTTCCAGAAAATGTAGACAATCTCATCTTTATGTCTTAAACTAGAGGCCAGAGGTTAAGAGTGAAAGAGAGGGAAAGAAAAAGGAGGGCTCCCTATGTCCCTGTATTGAATACAGAGGCTTAAATAACATAAAATAAATATCTTATAAATATCTTATTTCCCTTATCTCCGAATTATATGACCAATGAAAAGAGTCTACCGTCTTTAAAGTGGATCTTCGTGTAGCATACAATTGTATCTGGATTTGTGAAGGCACTGGATGGAAAACAGCTTTTAATTTCAATTATGGTCACTATGAATACCTAGTAATGCTATTCAGACTATGTAAATTACATTTTTCAAGACATGTAGTTATATTATTGTTTATCTCAACGACATCCTAATTTATTGCAAAACTTTGGTAGATCATCGTGTTCATGTCTGATCTGTATTGCGTCTCAGAGAGAACAACCTGTGCCAAGGCTGAAAAATGTGAATTTGAAAGTAAATGGATTACATTTCTTGTTTATGTGAAATCTGAGGGACATCTGGAAATGGATCCCAATAAACTTACTGCTGTCACGCAATGGCCTATTTCTTCTGACATTAAAGGGATTCAAAGATTTGCCAACTATTATAGACAGTTCATCAGAAACTTCATAGCTCCCATCACAGCTTTGACCAAGAAAGGCTCCAACCCTCAGAATTAGACGCTGCCTTCCACCGTCTCAAATCTACCTTTCCATTTTCCTTTTTTGAAATGTTCAGACCCTACCAAACAATTTCATTTTTGTACCTACTTTCTCCGGCTGAACGTAACTATGACATCCAAAACTATTAGCCATTAAAATGGCCTTTAAAGAATAGCGTCACCTCTTGGAGGGTTCTGAGACTGCTGTCACACTAACAACACTAAAGCTGATGCTCTCTCAACAATGTGAAAATTCAGATATAGGAATATCCAATTAACCTATAATTCATAACAAACATATTATCGTAAGCACTAATTCCAATATTTTCCAAAAGATTAACAGACCACAACATCCTTATCCTTCATGTCTTCAGGTTCCCAGGCAACATTTATATATTCAACCACAATTCATCAAACTACTGCTATCCTGATTTCATGCCTCCCCGGTGGCGGGACATTGGGGAATGAAGAACACCTTGTTTCTTCTTCAACTCACGTATTGGTGGTCCAACATGGTCAAAGATGTCAGAGACTTAATTTGGGCCTGTCCTGTATGTGCCCATCATACAAAAAGGCCAGCCTTGAATGTCCTCTTCCTATCCCAGACAGGCCCAAGAGTCACATCGCAATGGACTTCATCACCGATTTACCTAAATCAGAGGGAAAGACCACTATACCAGTGATAGTTCTAACTCTATAGCTCTAATCAAGTTACCTTCCGCCATGGAACTAACATATTCCTCCATGGCATTCCTCAATGAATTATTTCTGATTGTGGACCTCAGTTTATTTCCTGTTTTTCAAAGATGTACTATGTGTCAATGTCTATTTACTCACCTTGGCATCAAACAATATCTCTGCTCCTATGTGTCGGAAGACCAGTCTGATTGGGTTAATTTATTATAGTTTTTCTATAACCCTTCTATTTGGCCTCCTGGATTGACCCTGTCTGATTTACCTGGAGCTGACACTTTGGTACAGGACATCCACCAAAGATGGCATAACACACAGAAACTCCTTCTTGCAGCCAAGAAGAAACAAAAAAGGGCAGCACACCAACATCATACTGAAGCACCTAAACTACAGTCAAGGGATCAAATTTGAGTTTCCACTAAGAATTCACACCTATGTTAAGCTTCTAGGACCTAAGGTCCTAGAATAATTGTTCCATATAAAGTCAAGTCCAAGATGATGTATCATGTATACCTGATCTCCCTTTCACCATGAAGATATCTGACTTCCACATTTTGCAGCTTAAACCTATGATTATGTCACGGCGCCCGGGGATGCATCTGTCACGGCACCCAGGACCAGCACTTATCCCCACTCCTACGGGTCAGTCCCTTTCCACCCCTCCACCTCCCCAGGGCCAGGATCCGTCCGGGTGTCAGCAGGGCAGCCGGGAGTGGAGCCACTCACACCTTCTGGATGTTCACGAGCGTGCTATGATCTGCCCTGTTAACAGTGAATGATCCGGCAAGCGCACTCAGGTCCATGGGGCAGTGAAAAAACCCTTGTTTCTCCTGCAACAGGGGTAGTCCCAAGCAGCTGGGGCTATAAATTCCCAGAATGCTGGCAGCTCAGATCAGATAAAGAAGAATATGTTTTTCATTGTATCCTGGATTCTAGACTTTAAAGGGGCAAACTTTATTTAATTTCAAAAGGTTATGGTCCAGAATAACGATCCTGGGAACTTGTTTCTATTATTCATGTTCTGGCCAGAATTTGCCTAATAAACCAGAAGATGAAAGAGAGAAGATAGAAAATGAAGAACAAGAAGATGCGGAACCCGAACTGTTCTGCAGAAGTGGTGGGCAGAGAAGGTAGGGAAACTTAGAGAGTGTGAGAGAGAGAATGAGAGTGTGAGAGAGTCATAGTAAAAGGCCCTTGAATTTCGGACAAAAATTCAGATATTTTTGTTTAATTTTTGTCACTCCGTGGGTAGGCTGGCCTAGTTTTGTGGCTTTGTATGAATCACAGAATTGTCCAAGATTTTGTAACTTTGCAATTGGTACAAATCCAAATGCACAAGTCTAGTATCTAGTCCAATTAATGGAACATATGGGGTATATTAGAGGAGTATATTAGACATAATCGGTGTTGAATCAAACCGATGAAATCTATAGCCAGCCTTTAGATTTAAGGGTCATTTTCTCGGCATATTGAGCAGCTCTAATAATATAAAAAGAAAAAGTAGCAGCGACTGATAAGCTGCTTGGGCAAAGACATACCAAAGCTGTTTGGGGCAAAGGTAGTGCTCACAAGCTGTTTGGGGCAAAGGTGGCACTGTGGGGCATGTTGCTTGGTGAAGTTTGGGGCTCCAAAGCGATTTTCGCACCAGGGCCCTGTGGTTTCTAGTTACGCCCTTGATCCCCCCATTGTGTTTCACACAAGAAAGAGTGCTCAAAGGAGAGCACCAAAACTAGCTTCAAATTAGATCACATTAGGTTAAACTGCATGTTTGTATTTGTGTGACATAATATGAAAGAAGCACATAAATAAAGCCTACTCTTGTGTATGACTCTTGGGAACTTTCCTTATTCTGAAATTATTCATTTTTTTCTGCCAGAAATTAAATCCACAGCACAGAGTGCAGAAGATGAAAACATTTACATTGTATTTGTGACAATTTTCCTGTGGTGTACTTCTTTGTCAAATTGAAATTCACTGAAACATATCCCATGTGGGTTTACTCGAAACTCCAGTGTATTTGCCATATTTAGTGTATTATGTTCAAAAATGTGTGTTTCTTAAATCAAAAATGACATTTGCCATGTGCAGAATGTAATAGCTGAAAATAGTAGAGATCTTATTTTGGCATTATTGTTTATTGACTCGATTCTAATTACGTTGAACCTCTCCGTGCATTTGTGAATCATTTGAATTAACCACTAGTGTGTTTTACATCAATGTTCCACTGAAGTTGGGTCGCAAATATAACCTATTCACAATGATTTTGAATATAGATTGAGTAAAAACAGTTCTCAAGCACACAGCTACTCATATACAGCTGCGTAAAAAAGAAAGTACACCCTCATTATATTCTTTGGTTTTACATCTCAGGAAACAATCATCTGTTCCTTAACAGGTCTACAAATTGGGTAAATCCAACCTCAGATGAACAACCACACATGACATATTACGATATGTCATGATCGTACCCGGGAACGCTCCAGGTTTGGCCATTTCCCCTTCAAATGGGGGTGTTCTGCAAAGTTCTGCACAGGAAAATGTTGCCGGTATGCGACCCGGGAGGCGGTGAAGACACATGGGAAACCATGTGACCACTTGGCCAATTTACAGAGTATTTTTGACGTTTTTATTAACTGTGCACAGGGGCGGGCTGGGCGGGGGGCAGGGGGGCAATTGCCCCCCAGGCCGCCTAAATCCGGGCCGGTGGGCCGGACGGACGACCGGCAGACGAGCATTCAATGCTGCTGCGGCCGCAAAGTTAAAAACTAAGCGGCCGCGAGCAGGATTGAATGCGGCCGACGGCCGTCATGCGTACCTGGGGGGGGCTGCCACTCATCTTAGGGCTGCCACCATGCCGGCACGCCTCCAGAAACGGTGCGCGCGGCAACTGTGGCTGTGCGCCGGGACTTGATGTCAAATCCCGGCGCACAACACTGAAGCCACGCCCACCGTCTTCCGCGCTCAGTACAGTACACCGGAAGGACAGGAAGAAGAAGAAGAAGAGGAGGAAGAGGAAAAGTGAGAGTGATAGAAGAAAAGGTAGGAGAGAGTGGATTAGTAAGTGTGTGAGAGTGATGGGTGTTATGCTGAATGTAAGTGTGTGAGAGTGATGGGTGT
>VKOC01006456.1:0-29522 GCA_009364415.1 Spea multiplicata
CTTTATGACACACCAACGTCAACCGTGTCTCACCAATGAAATGATTGACCTCTACCTTTTATAAGCAGTATGGATTTATTTATGCTGATATTCCGTTATGTTTAGCATGAATCCCTCCCCTGTTTTTACATTTCGAATCCCCATTCCACCGACCTTCCAGTGTCTGATTTGTCAGCGTTGGGCAGTTCTCCCACGGCAGAGGATACCGGAAGGAGCTAAACAGGTAGAAGAGACTCCATCCGATGATCACGTTGTAATACAGGGCTACAAAGGCACAGACCTGATAAAAAAAAGGCAAAAGTAACGTTAAGAAGAAAGCAGTTATTTTCCTCCTTAAATAACCCCCCAGCACTGTATAAGAGCTAATAACCCCCCAGCACTGTATACAGTAATAACCCCCCAGCACTGTATACAGTAATAACCCCCCAGCACTGTATAACAGTAATAATATAACGCACCAGCACTGTATAGAGTAATAACCTCCCCAGCAACTGTATACAGTAAATAAACGCCCCACGCAGCACTGTATACAGTAAATTTAACCCAACAGCGCTGTATACAGTAATAAATAACCCCCAGCGAGCTGTATACAGTAATATAACCCCTAGCGATGTATACAGTAATATACCCAGACACTGGTATACAGTAATATAACCCCCAGCAACTGAATATACAGTATATAAACACCCCAGCTGCTGTAATCACAGTAAATATAACCCCCAGCGCTGTAATACAAAGTAAATATTACCCCAGGCGATAGTAATAGCAGTAATATACCCCAGCAGCTAGTATACAGTAATATAACCCTACCCAGCCTGTATACAGTAAAATACTACACCCACAGCGCTGATATACAGTAATATACCCACCATCGTAGTCATACAGAATAATATAACCCCAAGCGCTGTATACAAGTAATATACCCTGTATACAGTAATATAACCCCCAGCACTGTATAAAATATCTATATAAACATTTTAATGTAAATATTTTTCAAAATGTATTTTTAATCTGCTACCAGTAAAATAAACATTTGCTGTGAATTCCCCTTTAACTGCTTCTCTATTTAAAGCTCTATTACATCTATTTGAAGAAGCTTCATCTGTGTCCGCTTCTTTGTCACATGACGCTTAAGCACTCCTTGAAAAATGATATGATTTGGGACCATTTTTTAGGCTATTAAATAATTATTTCTGGCAAAGGAATCATAGATTAAAATTCAGATGCCAGCGGGATACTCACCATGCAGCTAGCAAAGCCAATACCAGCCAAACGGGGACTTATGTGCTTCCAGACTCCGATACTACCCTGCCGTATACTCTGACCAGCTGCCAGCTCCAAGAAGAAGAGCGGGATACCAATGATTAGGAGCAGGAAGAAGTACAGCAACAGGAATGCCCCTGTAAGACACAAAACATGAATTTGTAACATGTAATAAACTAAGGATATATATATTTATGTGAAATTCTTGTTACATTATGTGTATACATGGAAACAACCAGGCTCTGGATGATTATTCCTCCCCATTAACTTGTCATCCCTCTATTGTTGTTATTGTTCCCCTTGCTGGTTGCTTTATAATTGGTGGCGGCGGTGGGATATGAGTTAAGGACAGTAAATCCTCTGTCTGCCACCAGAGGGCGCTCATATTCTAATTAACCAAGGCTACATCCAGAAGGCACCAGAATGTCTCAAGGATACTGAAAAAATGCACTGAAAAAAGGAAAAAATTATCAATGTTTTATATAAAAAGGGTTTTTTTTTGTGAAACAGAATTCTTAATTGATAAAAATGTGAACCAAGCTGGTCTCGTGCATATAAAAAAGTAAGAGATTGTTACATATGTGTAAAAGTTTCCAGTAAATTGTTCTGCCGACGAGGGGGGGCGGGGGGTCATTTCCTTGCACTTGATCTTAGTAACACTTCTTGTTTTCTACCTCTGTAAGAAGCGCTGCCATTGTTACCGCCGTGACCTTATGCGAGTCAGCGGAGGGCGTACATACAGATCCTGGCGTACTTCTGCGTGTTATCTTTAAAGCACGAGAGTCATATGTGTAATTACATTTGATAAGCTGTCCCGGGTAAAACAAATAGTACAACCGGAGCTCATTCCAATAATAAGGGGTGTGTGGGTCTGCATGGAGTAACACTTGTGTGGTGTTCTGTGGGTCTTAGCAGCGGGAAAGACGAATGTTTTATGTAAATACCGGGAATTCTCTAGGTTGGACCTGGAGTCTCCGGGTGAAGAACTCCCTATCTGGGTCTCCGGGTAGCCCTCTTTCTTCGGGGCAGGGGAGTGGTGTTTAGCCACACCCACTTCACTGCTAATCCCACACCCAACCCTTTTAGTGTTATATAGGGCTAGCCTTGCTAACCACACCCCCTCAAAGCCACGCCTTCAGAAGAGTTAGAGCGCTGGGTAGCCTGCCCTGGAGAGTTCCCAGGTCTGCTTATGAAATTATTTATCGGCGACACGGGTGGGTGTTATACCAATTAGATATTTTTAGGCAAAATCGGCACCTCCCACATATTTAAACCAGGCCTCCCACTCCACCCACTTCTGGGGCCCCACCTCTTACCGCACCCCCTAATTCTGAAACCTGAAATGATGGGGCGTATGGCGTCTGCCAAGGGGTACCTCAGGATGAGCTCTAAAACGGAGAGCCAACTTAATTGTGGTTGCCCTCCCAAATGTCAAATCAATGTGACGAATTACTTGTATTTAATTCATTGACCCGACGCGGGACCATCGTCCATCCAGACGTACACGTCATGGGTCCGTATCTAACCCAGGACTTAAACAATAAAACTAAAGAGCCTAAATATCCAATTATTCAGCTATTGCACCATAAAACATTCTTAGATTAGATTTTGGCCTCAGCTTCTACTCGTTCTCACCTCCTCCATTCTGATGGCACAAATACGGAAACCTCCATACGTTGCCGAGACCCACCGAAAATCCAACCTGCGCGAGGATGTACTGTACTTTACTCCCCCAGGTGGGGCGAGACGTGGTTTCAGCGGGCAGAAGACCAAGGCTGGACTCCCCGGTGGCGCTCCCCTCTAACGCGTTAAGAGACTTTTCCATTGGACGTCCAAGCTGCAGCAGGTAGACTCTTCTCAGTGGTGGGGCCGTTTAGAAGACCTTTCCAAGAAGTGACTGAGAAGTTCTAACCTGGAAGATAACAAAATCCATCAACATCTATTTCATTTACATTACTGGGATGTGTGTTCCAGGTGTAAGCGTGTTCTGGGCGTGTTCTCCGCGTGTTCTGGCTCACCAGCTCCAGATGATAACGATAAATGTGTCAATTAAGAACTCCTGAGATGATACATTGACTACGGAAGAATATTGATCTACAAAATTATATATCAGTCTCAGGATTTCCCATAACTTTTGTTAATCTATGTGTGAAAACCTTCGAGGCAAATCTAGGTTATGCAAGGGGATTATGCATATGGATTATTAATTTTATTATAATTATTATTAATCACTGGGAGGGCTGACAAGGGAGGGGAGCAACTGCCTCCCGGGCAGCTCGAATATAAAGATTTTGGGCCATTGCCTAAAGCTTTAGTGTGTGTTTAACTTGCAATTCCTCATTTAGCCACCAGGGGCATAATAAGTGGTTTTGGAAGAATCCAGTCATTGTCTGGACCCTTTCTGTGCTCCCTTTATGTTTTGTAAGCATTTTCTTTCTGTTATTGCAGGGAACATGCTGTCTTCCTATTGTGCTCCGGGCTACTTTATTACTGGGCCATGTAGCTGGAGAGAACCCCGCTGAATGTTACCAGCCCTCCCGTGCTTTGGGTAATTCTTAGGTAGCAAGAACAATTTGAGTCAAGCACAATTATAGTATAAGGGAATTTTACTTTATCAAGAGGATGGTAGATAGGTGGAACAGCTTCCCAGCAGAAGTGGTAGAGGCTAATACAGTGAGGGAATTTAAACATGCATGTGATCTAAGATGAGACCAACGACTGATTAAGGTTTGAGTCTTTACAGCAGGACAAATGGGAAGACTCAGACAGGGGCCGAATGGGGCCGAACTGCCGACAAATCTCCTTGATAAAACAAAACATATTGAATTCCAACGTCAGAAGCTCCCGCCGGTGGAGGTTTGTGAACACACGTGGATCACATGCTGGAGGACTTGTCATCTGCTACTACGTCTTACACCTCCTTCTCCAGAATCAGTCCCTCCCTTGTAGAAGTCTCAGCCACTCGGACGGGAGACCAAGGAGGCGTGTGGCTCCACACCCCTCTGAGGCAAGATTTCCGCAGGGCTTCCAACTTTTAACTCCTTGCGTTACTGAGGGCATTGAGAAAACCCTTTCAAGGACTGTTAGGTTACATTAGGAGTTAAATCGAGTTCGGCACAACAAACACACTGCCACTCCCATCAAGCTCATCACTGCGATGAAATGTCTTTATTCCTCATTAAAGTGTGTTGTTAAAAATTCTATCATTTCCTAAGATAAGGAGAAAACGCTTCTGCCATCTACTTGGTGGTGGGAATAGGGTCTTCTTCAGGCTGCCATAATCCATAACCTGCAGTTCCACATGTGGCCACAGAGGGTGTCTGAACTATAACACAGTAATTGCTGGATCCTTTGTGTGATCCACATTTGCCCCTCTCGTACGGGATGGTGCAGCCAGTTATTCTCTGTATGGTGATGTGTCTCGGCAGTAGTTGGCTCCTAGATGACAATATGCTCTCCCCCTTCTCAAAGAAAGGCTTCAGAGTAACCAGACATTGTAACAGTCCATGGCTCTACCTGTATATGTTTACGGTAACATTGTTGCTGGTGCATCTCCTGATTGTTGCTAGAATATGTAGACAGAGAAACATGATCTTATCTCCATGCGCGCCCTGTACGCCCGCTAGACCTTCCGTCATGTATTTATTCCCCTATCCCTGCGGTCACTCGCTGTGTACAGCACACTCGGTTCTTTTCACATTGAGAGGTCTTGGAACCTGTCTCGTATTATGTTCCCTCTGAAAACAGAGATGAGTCACCTTAGCGTGTCCATTACAAGTATGTCCCGTGTCTTTCACTCACATGCCATAATCATTGCGTGTTCTAAACTCGGCTCATTATTAAAAGCCTAAAATTACCCACCCAGGTAAGCGTGTGCAGAACGCAGCTACATGTCTACGTTGGGCTTCTCCCCCAACCTCGATTTCCCAGACCACACTTTTTGGCCAAAGTCATGAACGATGTTCCCCCCAATCTTACCATTACGTTCAATCAAATTATTCTTTTATATGTTGAGACGCTGTTCAGCCAGGATTCTTAGCTTCGTTCTCTAAATTTCTCAAGAAAGTTACTTTGGAAGGACGATCGGCATGGAAGTCACAGAAGAACTTCTGAGTAGGGTTAAAATGTAGGAACGGTGGCCGACCCACTTTTAATGGCACCAAACCAGCTATCAGGCATTTGTTCAGATTTGGGAACGGACACAAACGACTAGACAACCCTAATCCAACAAGACACATCTTGGACAACTTCAATAGCATTAATAATACCGAGTTCACAGCCGGTATTCCAGCGCTCTGCTAACTCAGCGAAACATCATGGGGCATTTTGGGCTGCATTGGAGAATAATGAAGATATTATCATCCTGGAACCCATGATTAGAACCCTTCTTGATCTTCTCGAATGAGAAGGTTAAACCAAGTGAATCTAAATCATTCTAGAGATTAAGCGTAATGACAGAGCCAGCTTTTAGAACCTACGGCGGAGAATCTTTCTTCTTAGAGAATAAATCTGTTCACGATAAGAACACCTGATCCAAAATCTGGGTCCAACTTTCAATATCTTTCATTTTTTAACCATATTGAGACACGGTTAAGGTCATCATGCCTCATCGTGACATTGTATCTTACTCATGAGACATTATATGCATATTGTATATTATATAGTGGATCTGGAGCTACAGGAACACCTTACCTGGGGTTGCCAGATGTTCATCCTAGACTCATCCGCAGCCAACGGTATAGTCTACCCAATCTTAAGTTTTCCATTGTATTCCTACTAATGTCTCATGATGTAGGAACATACAGTATGTAGATGGTACATACCTGTATCATGTGACCAGGCGCTTGGGGAAGGTAATTTAAAAAATAGTATTTTTAGGATACCCTTGGTTTCCAACGATATTTGTATTTGGCCATCAGATTAGAAGGCATGTGGTCTGACGTTCCCTGTAGACTTCCCTGGAGTTTTTTTTAATTTTCTAGTAAACATTTATTATAAATATTGATTGAACTTCTCGTGTTTTCTTAATGAGTCACCCGAAGGGAAGAAGGTGTGGTTGAAACGGCTAAATTAAAAGTATGTCGGGTACAGTCGGGATGTTGGGTGGGTAGGGGCAAATACCTCTTCAACCTCACCCAACCCAAAGATAAAAGGGTGACCCATTGGCCTGGATCGGCTGAGATTCCTGGAGCTTCTGGGTAAGAGCCACCAGTTATGGTCAGGGGTCAAGACTGGAGAGGGCTTTTGGTTGAGGTCCAACGACACAACGGGGAGAAGGTGAAGCCCTACTTGAGACAAGACATCAATCAACATGGGAACCATTTATATAAATTCTTGGCATTTCTTGACTATGTTTAGCCTGTCTCCCAGACATTTTAATTACATATTTGTACCCGACTCATAATGTTACCTCCCTCATATTTCCCAGCCAGCTTTATAAAAATAATTACTGGAGCAAAGTTGGGAACGTGGAGCAATCACTGTGGAAAGAGCCATGATGCGACCATACAACGTCCACCTTCCTCGGCCAGACAATAACAAGAGGACTACGTAGGTGGTTTCGACACCTAGTGCTCAATGTCAGGTAGCGAGTGCAAAAGGGAACAAGATATATCCAATTGTTATCTGGCCACCATATAAAAATATTAGTCACACGGCAGCCGACTCTGATGGCTGATCTTATAAAGGGGTCTGAATGAGAAATATGTTCTGTTTTTATCTCCAACTCTCCCAAAGGATAACTAAAGCAAACGTGGTCATGTTACAATTCATTATCTATGTTTGTTAAATAATTCTACAACAAACACAGATAATTCCAAGAGAAAGGTCACTCAATAGAGTCGAGTCGCGCCAATGTACCTTGAGAAATGTTTTAGACTTGAGAAAGGGAGAAAAGCTCCTGAAAGCTTGTCATTCCAAAACTCTATTAATCCAATAAAAAAAGCTATTATCACAAGATACGTATTTCATCTGTTATTTGATATTAAAGAATGTGGTGAGACTCATGGCCTTTTAAAGGGATGGTTTTCAAACATCTACATATTCACTACATTCTTACATAAATAAGCGTTTTCTAGAACCCCTACAAAATGATACTACTGAGCCCAATCTCTGATCTCCCAAAAACTGGACCACTGAGCTGCAAACCACCAGACGCTCCAACTCCCATTAGGGGGGTTTGTCCCAGGTTGTGTGGCACAGGGGCTCCCACCCCTCCAGACCGGCTATCCCTGGCCTGAACACAGGGCTACCGCTCAAAAGTTTGGGGTAAATTCCAAGAAAACAGCTAAGTGTCTCCAAACTTTTGAACAGTAGTAAAATTCTGACTCAAGAGTGTACCTGTTTAGGAAGGAACCTTTTCTTCAACGGACCTCAAATCCCTGTGCCCCCCTCTTTCCTCTCCTGATGTCCTTCTTTCCTCCTCTGATGTCCCTCTTTCCTCCTCTGATGTCCCTCTTTCCTCCCCTGATGTCCCTCTTTCCTCACCTGGTATCCCCTCTTTCCTCACTTGATGTCCCCTCTTTCCTCACTTGGTGCCCCCTCTTTCCTCACCTTTTTTCTAGTAGCTCAGAATGTTTGCTGGGTACAAGGGTCTCGCAGGGTCCTACAGCCTAAAAGGTTACAATAACGTGTTTACAAACAGCAGAATTGTGTTTACAACTTCAACTTTGTAAATAAAATACAGTATTCTTAGTCTAAACGCGTTACCCAATTATATAAAGTTTTCAATTGGTCAAAATAAAATGTCTCAGTAAAGTCTTATCCTTAGTGACTTATCCTTAAAAAAAGCGCCTCTCGTTTGCCAAAATTGGGGGAATATGATGAAAACCTGTAATAATGAACAACAATAAGCAGCGTAGTCCGCTACAGCAATACAATGTATAGAACTAAAGGACTCCTTCAGCACCAGGGCAGGGGGGTAGCCGGGTAAGAAGGCAGTCAACGAAAGACAGGGGCATCCTGCACAAAAAATAGAAACTGCCCCCGATTACTGAACCCTGATGCTTTTGGGAGTCTGCAGAAGCCCCCGGTGTGCTCACTGGGAACCGAAAGGTTAAAATGTTCTGTATTTAGGGACCCGGATGTACACATTAGGAAACGCACACGCCGTGTCGCAATGAATGTCTTCCTAACAGGTTCAGTTAGTAGAAGAGCCGTCAAAAAATACTCGTCAAAGAAGTCCTGCAATTTCTCTTCCATATACAACCACCGCCGACCGCCGGGATCCCACTAATAACGGTGGGAGGAAAATTGGCAGAACCGCGATAACCGGCTCACTGTACCGGTCGGCCAGGCGGTGGCTTCAAAATTGAAATAAAATGTAAAAAAAATTGCAGGCTAAATTTTCTGCACCCAAAAAGTTGACCTGAAGGTCACCAAAAATATGTAAAAATATTTGCTTTAAGGTCTCCGAAGGTCGAAGAAGGCATTTTTAGCATGGTTTAAACACGCCGAACCCTAACATTTTTAAAAAAAAATGTAAAAAAAAAATATATATTAAATCTTTCGCAGAAAACCAAAATTCTGAAAATAATCCCTCTATATTCGGAGCCACCGTGCCTCCTAAGGGTGTCACCGGCCGGGAATCTGACGACCCTTATATCAGGTACAGTACTGACAGGTATCTGGCTTTCCCCCCCCGACTAGATTGTAAGCTCACAAGACCAGGGCTCTCGTCTCCTCCTTGCAGCACTTCGTCATAGCGCGCAGTTTTAAATTATTTTACCGACTCTGTTGTAACAGCGCTACGGAATCTGCAGGCGCTATATAAATGAATGTAATGTAAGCTTGTTAGTGGTCTACGTGGCCGTCTTTTTTTTTTTTAGCTTGTCGGACGCGCCGGGGGAGGATCGGCTGGAAGAATAATAATTTTTAAAGAAATGATCACATACCGGACACTTCCCAGAACACGTGAAACAGCTTTTATCGCCAGGAGTCCAGCTAGATCCCACATAGAACCAGGACACATGTGCTGCCTTCCTCCGAGCTTCTCCTGCTGGTATTGCATCAGCTGCAACGAGGCATCGGGGGAAGCTCCGCCCTCTTAAAGCGACAGTGACATCAAAGGACTTCCAAACAGAGCTCTGTTGATACCAGCAGATACTACGTTACTCTTCAAATCCTGCACAGATACCTGAAACTGGAACATAAGTTAACTGCATATTTTTTATATATTTTATACTATTTTTATACAATTTTTTTTTTATTTTTTGTATTATTTTTTTTTCTTTTTACCTCTGTAAAAGGACCAGAAATAATTATTCTGTTTAATTATATAATATATTATTATTTAATTTTATATACTATACTTTTTATTATTTGTATTTTTATCTTTTTTCTCTGTAAAGGACCAGAAGGATTTTTTTTTTTTAAATAGAATTTTAGGAAAAAAATATTGAAGCATATATTGTTCTTTCAGATTGCTGCATTAAAAAGGGGCGCGCCAAGAATACCAAGGCATGCAGATTTTATACGAAAACATAAAAATACGAATGTATCATCACGGAAAGGTTTTATACGCTATGTTTATTAATGTATATTTGTTAATATTTGTGTTATAAATATGTCATATTTTATTATAGTTTTTTATATTTGTATATATTATGTCCAAATGAAAATGGGGGGATGGAGGGAATTATTTGCAGCTTGGAAAATCTAGAATTTTTGCTAAAACTCTTAGTCCGCAGCTCATCCCATTAAAATCTAATTACCACCCTGGCTGACCCAATTGTACAACGTACAAGAAGTACAAAAATGGAAAACAATAGGATGAAACTAATGCCAGCTTCAGTGAATAGACCCCTACTGTGCCTTCCATTCTAAATGAGATTCCAACCCCTGGCACCCTCAGGCATCCAGAAGCCAAACCTGTAAGAGACTGAAGGATGCCACCTCCTGAAACTTAGTTATTATTAGATCGCCGGCACAGAAAGGGTTAACCGCCGCCAGTTATTCTGTATGGCACCAACAAGGTTTTAAGTACGGCATGTGAGACGCGCGGCATTACAGGGTGCTGCCGAGTAACCTTCATCTGACCTCCAGGCGGCGGGAAGGTTATCGTGTCTGGAACGGGATAAGAGATGGGAATGCAGATGGCATTAAAAGGGCAATTAATTTTTAATCAGAATCTACAATTAGAAGAATATTGGAGAGATAAGATAATGAGCTGCTTGCGTGGCAGACTCAAGAACACGTAAAGGGAGATTGAAAGAGTGGGCAGAGAGGGCATCCTGCAAGCTCCCACAATGCACTACTCCAGTAAGCGGGCAGCGAGGGCATCCTGCGAGCGCCCACAATGCACTACTCGAGTAAGCAGTCAGTGAGGGCATCCTGTGAGCTCCCACAATGCACTACTCCAGTAAGCGGGCAGCGATGGGCATCCCGCGAGCTCCCCACAATGCACTACTCCAGTAATGCGGGAAGCGGGGCATCCTGCAAGCTCCGCATAATGCAGATACTCAGTAAGTGGTCCGCAGCGCACGGGGCATCCTGCGAGCCCCACAATGCACTACTCCAGTAAGCGGGCAGCGAGGGCATCCTGCGAGGCCAGCAATGCGCCACAGATGCACTACAATCACAGTGGCGGCACCTGCTCCCACAATGCACTACTCCAGTAAGCGGCAGCGAGGGATCCGCAGAGCTCGCCACAATGGCACTATACTCCAGTAAGCGCGGCACAGAGGGCATTCCCGCAAGCTCCACCATGCACTACCTTCCAGTAAGCGGGCAGCGAGGGCACCCGCGAGCTCCCACAATGCACTACTTCCAGTTAAGCGGCAGCGAGGGCATCCTGCGAGCTCCACAATGCACACTCCAGTAAGCGGGAGCGAGGGCATCTTGCGAGCTCCCACAATGCACTAACTCCAGTAAGCGGGCAGCGAGGGCATCCTACAGCGGGCACTACTCCAGTAATCCTGCGAGCTCCCACAATGCACTACTCCAGTAAGTGGGCAGCGAGGGCATCCTGCGAGCTCCCACAATGCACTACTCCAGTAAGCGGGCATGGGATAGATATACGGCTCCCGAATCTAAGATGAGACGAACGACTGATTAAGGTCTGAGTCTACAGCAGGAGGAATGGGCAGACTAGATGAAGAAGAGACCTCTGAGGTCCCAAAAGCTTACGTAACTCTACATCCTTGCAAAAGTTATTCTTCTTTGCAAAGCTTTCATGCCTGCGACAACGCAACAGAACGAAACACAGTTCCAAAAACTGACCCCAGGGAGCAGCATAACATATTCCTATTAAAAAATATCATTTACAGTCAGTCATTATAGGTGTAAAAGGGGTTAAATCGACCTGCTCTAACTAAACAGCATTTGGCCGTTGAGGTCACCGCTCACAGAAGGGACAGACGGAGATGGGATACAAATGTAGCCCCCCTGAAGCCCCTGACATCAAAGGGCAGCCGCCCCGCTGTAAATAGTGAATTGCATTGTCTGTTGGTAAATAACCTGTGATAAGAAACCTCAAGCTTTTGTTTGGTTTTGAGGCTTTTTGATCTTACATTGTAAACATGATGTCATATTTTTATGGCCCAAGGAGGGCCATAGGAAGACGTTGCTTTACCCTATTCCCCGGCACACAATGAGTTAAATCTAATCTCGCTGCCAAATCATTCAAATTCACTATTATCTAACTCCGGCTACAGCGATATAATAATTCCACCCCTTCTGTGAAGTGGCCAAAAGCCTCCCTCTCCTTGCCCCGGGGGTAGGTTTTAATGACATGAAACTATGCCAAACATTTCATTTAATGCGTAAGGCTGGGTAGACTGCGCTACGGAATCTGCAGGCGCTATATCGAGAAATGCAATTGAGTTAAATACAATTTAAATGTTATTTTCCTTGCTACGCATCATGGCCTAGCAGCGGCACTCTGTAAAATAAGGAAGTTTTACTTTACTGACAGGGTAGTTGATAAGCGGAACAGTCTCCCAGCAGACGTGGTAGAGGCCCAACACGTAAAGCTATTCCATGAATTAAACAGAAGCTGGAATTTATTGAACCGCATCTCAAAGAGGCAGCCAGGATTAGAAACATGGCTAAGCCTTACGCATTTCGCTCCTACAAATAAATGCCCCCCCGTGCAAAATACCCCCGCCGTGCAGCATGCCCCCTCCTAAAATGCCTCACCCGCAAAACTCACCCCTATGTAAATGCCCCCAGCTGAGGCTTTTTCTTCTGTCTGTCATTCTGGGAGCTCCCAGGCTCCGAGGGGGAGTGGCTTCCTGAGGGGCAGGATTTTTGCCACACGTGGGTGGAGCTATTACTGTACAACACCTTAAATCTGTATAGGGGTGGGAGGGGAATCAGGCAGGAAGTGGGCGTGCCTAAACGCAGCTGCCTCCACCTGGAGATTTGGCGTCTCTGGGCAAAATCCGGGAGAGTTGCCAGGTACGTTAATACCCCGGGGCACTTAATCGCGCCTCACATTGTGCCAGAGGAGCCGGCAGGAGTGAAATGATCCGTATCTGCCAAATAAATCCCGTTTATGAGCTCTCAGTATATATTATATAACTAACGAGGACTTCTATAATGGGGCGCTACTCTCTTAATGGCGCGACTGTCTCTTTAAGATGTGGTCGTCTCGCTGCCATGTCTCAGGCTGGCATGTATGAGGACACATTACCCGTCGGGGCTGTTGGCGCCAAGATAGAGATTACGATGCAAATATGTGTGAGTAATCCATCTGCTGGGATTCATTCAAGGTACAAGGTGTCCTCCTCATTAGTCCTCCCCGGGCTCCCCGCAGCCCGATCCGTAGCTGCGTAAAGCAGACCCGTCGTATCTTATAAAACACTCCTCCGGGGCCAAACACTCAGAAAGTGCCTTATTGCCTCTTGTCAGGGCCACACTGGGGAAGGCGAGGCGGCTCTGGCCCTTTAAGGCCAGCGGCTGCCTGGTGACCCAACTGCGACCCAACTGCGTCACACAACGAGCGGCTGGGGGGGGGTCTGTGTAGCTCTGCCGGCCAGCAGCCCACAAGGCATTTGCCCTGCTTGCCAGTGGAAAAATGATATAATAATATAATTGTTATTAATAGAGTAATAATAAATAATTAATAAATCATTAATAGATTAATAATAATCTATCATATCTATCTAGCGTATAATAGATTGCAAGCTTTTGAGGCCCGATATAATGTGCCTGAAGAAGAGACCTAGATAGTCTCAAAAGCTTGCAATCTAATAGCCAATGAAGGCATCCGACTTTCATGAACTGAAATATTTGTAAATCACATAAGAAAAATATGTTTTCACGTGAAAAAAAAGGACTACTATGTTCGTACGATAACAATAATTTGATTAATAATCATTATTATTTTTATTATTATCACTATTTTAGGATTCATTTTAGAAACCGCTCAGAAGTTTACATCTGAAGAAGAGACTTTTGAGGTTGCGATTCTACAACTTCCCAAACGTATTTGGTCCTGCATCAAAAACCTAAAATTTCCAGCTACTTATGAACTATTTCTTTGAGAATTGGACGTTTTAATACATGACGGATGGTTACATTTCATTCTAATTAAAGAAAAAAAGTAATTTTACAGAAAAAACATCACATTTCCGTACTCTTGGACAAATCCTTCCGTACTTTTTGTTCCGGGGAAGGTCATTTAGTGAGATGGAACAATCGTGGCTTGCAAACTGTTGTAAGACTGCAGCTCCTATCATCCTCAGCCTCAGACTTTGCGCCAGAGCATTACTGAGACAGCAGGGATCAGTGTCTGGGCATCACAGCCAGTGTATGGATTTCACCCTTTACTCGCGTAAAAAGGTCAGGGGACTGCAATTCCCATCATCCTCAGCCAGCGATGGCAGCTGTGGTCCAGAACATTTAAAATCATTATATATATATATATACTCAATCAACCACACTGACTACCACAGAGGGGGTAAATCACTGATCACTACCCCTAAGCCATTGCTGCTGTAATATGCCATCACCCACAGTAACTGCCCCAGATGGGGCAAATCTCTTACTGCTCACTGCCCCTAAGCCATTGCTGCTGTAATATGCCATCACCCATAGTAACTGCCCCAGAGGGGGTAAATCACTGATCACTCCCCCTAAGCCAATTCTGCTATTATATGCCATCACTCATAGTAACTGCCCCAGAGGGGGTAAATCACTGATCACTCCCCCTAAGCCAATTCTGCTATTATATGCCATCACTCACAGTAACTGCCCCAGAGGGGGTAAATCCATGGTCACTCCTTCTAAGCCATTGCTGCTGTAATATGCCATCACCCATAGTAACTGCCCCAGAGGGGGTAAATCTCTTAATGATCACTCCCCCTAAGCCATTGCTGCTGTAATATGCCATCACTCACAGTAACTGCCCCAGAGGGGGTAAATCACTGATCACTTCCCCTAGCCAATGCTGCTGTGATATGCCATCACCCATAGTAACTGCCCCAGAGGGGGTAAATCCCTGGTCACTCCCCCTAAGCCAATGCTGCTGTAATATGCCATCACCCACAGTAACTGCCCCAGAGGGGGTAAATCTCTTATTGATCACTGCCCCAAGCCAATGCTGCTATTATATGCCATCACTCACAGTAACTGCCCCAGAGGGGGTAAATCTTTTACCTGCTGCCAGCAGTATCTCCAGCCATATGTGCCACGTGTATGCGAGCTGGCACTTTAACTGCAGGCTGTGGCCACGCCCCCAGAAAGTTGTAACTCCACCCCTCGCCATCAGTTTTCTCAAAAAAGCTAGGAATTTTGGCAACAGATTACGCACTAAACATGCAGTTTCTACACAGACAATGTTTCTTCCATCTACGAATATTTTTATATGCAAAACACACAATTCTTATAAATGACATCACAGAGAAATCTATTTCCATAATAATAACAAAAAAACAGTTACTTTGTATCATAGAAACATAAACATAGATACATAGAATTTTCCATCTTGTCGCCTGCTGTAAAGACTCAAAACTTAATCAGTGTTTAGTCTGATTCCGGGGACATCCGCCTATCCCATGGATGTTTAAATCCCCTCGCTGTTTTTCATCTCTACCACCTCTGCTGGGGAGCTGTTCCACTTATCTACTAAAGATCATTAGTGCACGTTTCAAATGGGCAAAGTGAGCAGGTTTTTTAGGTATGGTAGGGCCTGTGCATTTTGTGAATTACAGGCGAGGGCATGTGGCAAGTGGGCAGGTGTTGTTATGGGGTGTGGCAAGTGGGCGTGGCTTTACCTAGGTTGTATATGTGCCCTGGCGACCTATTTATGTATCCGAGTGAGGCGTTTTGAATAAAATGTATAAGCTTTTTACCCTGTGATACCCTCATCCCCAAACATTCTGAGCTGAGCAGATGGGCATCCGGAGAGGAAAAAGGGGCACAGCGGAGAAACTTCATTGTTTTAATTTTTCCCCATTATTTGCGCAGCTATATTTTTAATTTATTTTTCATATTATTTTTGTTTACATATCGGATGGTTAAAACGCTCATTGATTTATATCGAGGGCATAAGGCACATGGTCCAGCCCACAGCATGGCAGGCAGACCACAAGCAGGGCACAGGGATAAAGCCAATGGCCCCCTTGGGTGATCAGGCTCCCTGTAGCGCTACTGTTCGATAGGCCAGTTAAAAAGGAGATCACAGATCTCCCCAACCAGCCCATTAACACTATAAAAGCCAGTGCCAGTCACTCCGCAGTAAGGACAGTGGCGCGGAGGGGGTGGCTGGGCAGCGCTGGTCAGGCAGCTGCACCCGGTCCTTTCTGGCATCCGTCCCATTGACATGGACACTATATTTACTTAACAACACAACCCTGGGAGTGGATTGCAGAGAGTGGGTGTGCAAACATGTACCGCTGCCCCTGAAAGTCAAAGTTCATTCACTAAACATGCAATGACACAAGGCGGCCACCAGATGGCACCAGACCAGAGCTCACTGCAGATACTGGATTTGCCCCTGAGAGGTGCAACATCTGGGGCAGCAGAGCTGGAATAACCACCTGAGCGCTACAGACCCCCATTTCTGTGAATGAACTGTAAATATGAAGGGCCCCTTTTAACAGCTTACCTAGGGCCCCTCCGCATTCGACTCCATGGGGCAGCTATGCATGTAGCCTATCACCTGATAAGGTCAGGTATTCCAAAGATATTCTGTAGGATGAAATATACAATTGATCTGTCCTGTCACGGGTTAACGTTCCCCAACTGACTGACGTCAACAAGCATGCCCAGGAATTAAAAATAAACATTTTTATAATAAAAGAGCATATAATGAGAACTAAACTTGATTTTGCCTGAGATATCCCATTGTACAGCGCTGCGGAATATGATGGCGCTATATAAAACAATAACTAATAATAATAGATATAAATAGAATTTAAATGATTTTAATTAAACATTTTTTTTCAAAGCACCTGGTATGAAGCTTCATTCTCCTTTTAACGTATAGATCAATCATGATTTATGCCACATTTCCTCCCAATCCATAATGATCGCAATCAGAAATTATTTTATATATACGTATATATATATATATATATATATATATATATATATATATACGGTAATTAATTTTATATTAATGTCTAGATCTGTGTCGGCTTGTAGCAAGTCATTCCTAACACTAGGTGGCGCGCTTGCCACAACTTTCCCTTAAATATATACATTTTTCTCTTTCCAAAATGAAAATTTAGTAAATTTATCACAGCGCAAAAAATATGAATGTTTGAAAAAATATAATACCAATAATTCACCAATGTCATTTTACGCAAATATAGTAGCCGTACTAACCACTCCGTGAATACATTACACGTTTATTACGTAAAAATTAAGAATCGATCGGTTTATCGAAGATATGTGTCTTTTTCTATAAAAACTGCATTGATCTTATCAAATATTAGCTTAAAAAAAGAAAAAAAAAACCCCATCACCTTTAAAGGCAAAATCGATCAGCTTTTTATGGCGATTTCTCCAAGTTTTACACTTTCCTGATCCACAATTGCACCCGATTTGCCCCCAGAAAATTTACTAGGGATTATTGAACCGAATCATCTAATCTCGTTGAAGAGATAAAGGGCTAAACATGGTGAGTTGAGTGAAAAAAAAGCATAATTCAGTTAACTACGGTATTTGCGATCAACTTACCAGGAACAACTTGGCCCAACTTGCAAGAGGAACCTACTAGTTTGGTAGGTTTTGGGGGAAAGGACCTTTTTCCGGCTCTTTAAGTAGTGATTAGGACCACAGTAAAACCCATGACTGTAAACGGCACAGTCCAGGATCAGATTTATGTGCTTGCAATGATTTAAATTCACAATATTCTGCACGAAAAATGTATATTCTTAGCTTTATGGATAACGTAAACGTGTGACCAGCAGAGAAAGGGTGTGCAACTCAACATCGCCTCTCCTAGATACCCTTCCAAGGATACAGTCAATGCTTTGTCACACGGGTGGTCATTTAAAAGGCAGACACTATGTCACCACTGGTCACAAGTGATACTTAAGACCGCGTGGATATTTATACCCCATGCTGATGTATATAATTACGTGACCTGGTATGTCTCATTACTCGGTAGACCTTTGTACGTTCCTTGTGCTCTCTTGACAATGCACAAAATATAGCCGAGACTGGGGAAAAAATAAATGTGCATCCGAACCTGACCGACCGGGATAGAAGGTCGGAAAAAGCCACAAAAAGGTGCTGTGAGATGGAACAGACAATGAAAGATGACAAAAAAGCCTGAAGATGTGCGTGGCGATGGAATATCTGTCTCGTTTGTCTCCGTTGGACTTCAAGAGGGTCTATTTGTAGAGTTGTTCTCAAGGTGGAAAATTCCATGGAATGTTTATATTCACAAAATAGAATTTGGTAGAACTTGATGGATGGTTTGCTATTATGTACATTGAGAGAGAAGCAGAATTAGAGGTTCAGCACCTTCTCCTGGAGCTCCATCTTCATGCTTCTTTAGTTCTTTAGTGATCCTCATCAAACAGTCTAAGGAAATGTCCTGCTGGTCTTCAAATGTCCTCAACAGAAGTTACCACAATGATCAAAGATGGGGTCATTGGTAGAAGGTGATATCTTTTATTAGGCAAAAACTAAAAAAATGTATGGGGTCCATAAGCTTTCAGGACTTCAGATGTCTCTTCTTCAGAGAGGTCCGACTAAGTAGGGACGGTGGTCCTGTAGACTTTGTTTCAGTTGCACCTATTCAAGTGTTTCTCTACAAATGATGAATTAGACAATTGCCACCATCTTACAGTACCATGGATGGTCATCATTCTCCACTCCCGGCTGCTATACTTTTTTATATTTACTTATGGACACAACTCCATATGAAAGGGTTTGGAGAAATTAGTCGTCATCATCATCATCAGGGTCAGGACACCAACCCATAGTTACTCTAGAAGAGTGAGATCTGTGATCCCTCCTGCTGGGACCCCAAACTGCAAAGTTTGTAGACAACCTAATATATCCCTCTGTAAACATGTATGGACAAGTAGGGGTGGACTTTGTTCTGGAGATAAGTGGCATTGAACGACATGGGACCTTGGACACTTGGCTGTACTCCTTTCGGCATTAAAATGTTAAAAAATCAATCTTTAATCTCAAGGTTCACTGATTCATATTTTTTTCCTAAAATCTTCTAATCTGATTTTATATTCCAGCTGGGGCACAAACACATTTTAGGTGAAGATGCTATTGTTTTCGATCGCGTTCCTGGTGGTGTGGTGCGGTTCACCTTGAAGGACCATCGGTGGACCATAAACTATAATTTATAAGCAAATGTTCTAGAACATCCACATAAACGTTGTAAGAATGAATCACCCACAGACCTTTAATCATCAGCGCTAAACAGTGGGGTATAAGTATTTATGGGTAGATATATGTTACGGTATTAGAACGACTGGTATGCATCTCAATCGTTCTCACCGGCAACAAATATTTATACGACATTTCCCCCGCTGCCCACATCTCCTATCTGTAAGATTAATGGTTTCCTTAGTCCGCTGTGACTCCTGGGATAGCGGAATGATTTCGTTCCACAATATCATGCGCTAGGAGATCGCACGATACACCCGGTAATAAAAATCAGCAACATGTATACGGTGGGAGACGGCGGAAATGAACAATATCCGAGTTATTAACTGCGCCCTTGGGTAGGACCAGACTGACCGCTAGACTCTTGGAGGGTAAAGGTTTGGTTGGTCAGCCCTTGCCAGACACGCACATTTCTATTTATTATTAGAAATCATTATTATTATTATTATTATTTTATATTAGTTTTACAGAAATAGGGACAGGGAAGTAGAATATATTGACTGTAAAATTATTATCATTAATATTAATATTATCAACTATCAAGAAACTCATGGGTTTCGAGCCAGAAGTGATCATTGTCAACCAGCGGTATGCTCCTACTAATTAGAACATTAGGTTGCTATGGTGATTAACGTTGCCAAGATAACTTTTATAGATAATTCCAATTATGACCGTATTTTTTTTAAATTAAAGGACTGTTTATTGTTAAACCTCGTGTGTTTATAGAACTGTTCTGGAGTTAAGGACTTGAGCGGATTTTATGGGCCATCAAATGTTTTTCAACTTTGTATAACTAAGTCACCGTGAGTCCCAAGGGGAAAATAAAACGAACAATACCATTTTAAGTTGTTTTTGTGCTTTTTTTTGATGCCAGCTTATGCCTCCGGAGGCCCCGTGCCTGGCATAGCTAATAACGGTGCTTCCCTTCGGCTGCTAATTTACGTAAGTATGATTCCTTGAGGGATTCAACGGAGCCTTTGGCTCTTCAGAAGTAACTTTCCATTCTATAGTAAGGCTTCTCCAACACCTTCCAGGCTGTCGTTTGATACAAGATGTAGAAAAAGTGGATTCTTTATACACTGAGAATTAAAATGACAAAAAATTCAATTAAATTAAAAAAAAAAAAAAAAGCCAAAAGCTCCATTTTTAGAAGGTACAAAATTTGAGGCAGATTCTCAAGAAATACAATTTCCAAAATATGCCAGCCTAAATTTTTCTAAATTCCTAAGAATTTTCTAAATTGTCTGTCGCTAACTCTTACAGGTTAGAACAAGCTACATTTTGGGTTAATTTATTGGAAATTTAGTACAACTCACTGGTGGCAGAGGTGGGATTGCTCAATGAAATCACCAGGAGAATCTCTTAACTTCCTCTCAATAACAAGTTTGTGACGACTGCCACAATATTATATCAGATTAATTCAGTTTTTTTGTGATTTACACTTAAGATTTATAACCCAGCCACTAATAATAATAAAAAAAAAACATATAAATTATAATGATCTCTTATATAGCTTTTACTTTAGGCTTTTAAAAATATATGTATATTTAACAAAATTATCTACTCAAAAAAGTAAACATGGTAAATATTTCAAATGCAAAAAAAAGGCAAATATTAAATTTTTTTACATTTTTTGCAGTTGTCCAAAATTATTATTTCATTTTACTATTTATTTCAAGTAATTATTGTGACTTTAGCACCTGTGTATATTTGTGATATTACGATACCCAGCTGAGGGCACTAAAGTGCATCTATTCAACACTACGCAGATTTCCCACATACTAGGAACCCTAGGTAATAAACATTGCGATGTAAAGTACATCTGGAGTTCGGGACAATGGCCCGCGGTAGCTCTGTGTTTACAAGCAGACCACATCTGTTCCAACTTATACAACAATGGGACGGTCACAATGCCAAGGCCAATATTTTGACTGATTGAGGGCTGATAAGCGGGACAAAAAAAAAACAAAAAAAAAGCAATTGTTGGAGAAAGTATGAGATTAAGAGAAAAATACACGCAAACAATGCCATTAAAGAGAGAAGAATCAGGTGCTTTTCCTAGTGAAATATATCTACATGTCGATGTCACATCTGCCCTCTGACCTCAGGAGCTTCAATGAGCCTTTTTTAAATACCTCTCTTTAGGATACATCCGTGACCCCATCATGCGTGGCCATGGGTCATCTCAATACATTTGTGTTCCTCAAATCTCTAACCGGTTATCTGATGCAAAATCATCGATGACATCATTATGATGATATGCCTCCATTAAAGACTCAAGAAGTCATAGAAGTCATAGTGAGGAACAGGCGACGTTCTTGAGAACTTGGACTTTTGAATGCACCTCCATCAACCAGCTGATTTTATAGATATATTTGTAATAGGAATTATATATATATAGAGATATTTGCTAAGGCCACCGTATACCCAAAAGGGCCTGCAACGGATATTGAAATATGAAAATGAATTTATTAATTTAGCCTTCAACTAGACTTTTTTTCTGGAATAGCCATCTGTGAAATGTTAAAGTTAAAAAAGACAAACAAATCCTGTGACCTTTTACTAGAAGTTTATTTAGCGCTGATAACATACAAGTTGTTCACAAACCAGACCAGAACGGTTAAGTTGGTCACTTCCTGCCGGCAGCCAGCTCACTTCCTGTCACTTCTCCTTGTTTTACATCTTGAACACTTGGCATGAGCCGAAGTATTTATTATTGGAGGAAAGTGTGTTGCCTGAGATGGAAGATAACGCGAGTCACGAGATAAACATAGCATTGTGAATATTACGAGTGCGTCCCAACCATTATGACAAGCTTCTGGAGGTTTTTTCTCAAAAAAGAGTCAGAAAATGTGATAATTTATTATAGTTTTTTTTACTTTTTTTTTTTTTTTTTTACTCCTCAGCTCTCCCCGGGAAAGTTTTTTTTCGCCGATTTGAATCGCCCGTCCGAAGAGATTCCATTTGGCAGCCATGAGGAATTTAGTTGTCCCATCACGTCGATAATAAAAAAAAAAAAAACATTCACTTAGTCGCTTCTGAACGCGAGCCGTCTCCAGCGTCCGTGCCCCGGGAACTCTGCACAAAAGAATGCTGTCGGGAATTCGACTACCGACATACTACAGAACATATTAACCGTCGGGAACTAGGATTCCCCTTCCCGACGTCTGATGGGAAAGGCGGCTCTGGAGACGTAGACCCTGACTGTAATGGGTCGGAGGGATTAGACGAGCTTAAATCTCCTTCAACGGCCATTAAAAAAATTCTGGAAAAAAACATAAATATTATAAGTCGTCTTCGTAATACACGGCGTCTCCGGATATTGTGCAAGTTCGGGGTTATTTTCTCCACCTGCTTCCAGGACCCTCTCTCTACAAACCCGTCAGCTTTGGTCTTATTTACTTCCTGTAGTTCCTCTCTTATCATTGTTGTTTGTCCCGCTGTATATATTAAAGCAGAGAAGTATTTTTTCCTGTTAAGTCATTCGCAGCTGTTCGAAAGGAGGGAGGTCCAAGGTCGCGCAGAAATTTTCATAGGCAGCGCTTTATACAATTCACTCCTTCCTCTAATATCCCCCCCCCGGGATTTATTATAGTAGAATATTCCATTAAAATACCATAACGACTCATTGTATTAATTGCTTTGCCCGCTCACGAGTTGCCAAGAATACAAAAAATTTTTTTTCATTTTTTTTAAATATTTTTTTTTTGGGTGGGGGGGAATCTAGTAATTTTGCTTAAATCCCGTTTTTGTATTTGGGATTTTTTGGTAATTTTTTTTGGAAAATAGTAAGAAAATAAAATAAAATTATGGTAAGAAAAATAATCTAATTTGACAGATGTGGACATTATAATTAGATAGCGCAAGTAGGTGTCCCATCTCGTGTCTAGTTCCGTTGACAATATGTGCCATAATAACACCAAAGTTCACCTCAGAGGTGACATTTTCATCCAGGAATCAAAAAAAACAGGGGTTCTCCCTTTATCTTGCTCATCTAAGATGTCCCAATCCTCTTACTGGTATGCCATTTCTAAGAATCAAAACATGTCAGCTCATCGAACATGACTTAGGAAGTTCGGCCCTATGAATAGCCGGCTCGCGCGATCCACTGAAAATGTTTTCCGTCAACATCCTACAGACCTTGAAAGAGAGGGGATACCAGAAATAGACTGGGAGAACGATAGTCCATTCTGCCTGCTCGTGAGAGCTAAAATAAGCCTCTTAAAATGGAACAAAGGGGGGACATTTCTTTCTGACATACTATTGTGGCCTCATGGGAACAATTCTGCGGAATTATCATGTTTCCACCATGTCATTATGAGCAGGAAATGCCCTTTATACAGGTATTCTGGCTGGTTTTTATTGTCAAAGCTGCTTTACAATCTAAAGATCCTGCACCGCAATCCTTTTGTCCTATACAGCAGGACACCATAAAGTTCCCATGTTACCTATCAGTGAACAAAGACTTTGGGTTGGGATGACGATGACTTTGGGTGGTAGTAACACGAGTACAGACCACTTACCCAAAACAAAATTAGAATAATAAAACGTTCCTTCTAAAAGCCCATATTGACCAACCAGCCTAAGCCCCCTAAAGATCTCTGTGATATACCTGCCTAAGCGATAGTCCGTAGTATTCCAAGGCATTGTCCTCTTCTGCCTTAAAACAAAAAGAGATTGTGGCGGTGAAGTCACATGAGGCTTCTCCCAAGAGGTGACATTGCATGTTATCTCATGTTCGGTTACATTAAACTTGATCTTCTGCACACTGTGGCTAAATGCCCAGTTTGAAAGAAAATGGGCATTGTTCATGTGCCATGGTGGCATGTTTGGAAATTGGTTGAAAAAGCGATTATGTGGACCCTGAAAGAATCAAAAAGTTCTTCTCCTTTACCTGTCGCTCTTTACCTTTCTTTGCCATGGTTTCCAAGTCAAGGACACAAACTAGCTTTATAACTTTATACATATACTCTCTGTGTCGCTATCTGCCCTCCAAGACTGCATTGAATATTATTCCGCTAGATTAGAACTCATTCCTAGAACTAAGGAAACATCTATTTATGTTCAAGGACCAATTCTGCGCTCTTGTTTCAAACAAAAGCCATCCAACCTCAGATGGAACAATGCAGGAAGGATACAACATTTTTACGTATCAGAAAAATGCAGAAAGGAATGCAGCGTGCTTCCCCTAATTTGATTTAAATTAATCATATTAGACGTAAAACATCTAGGTGAATTCCAGGCACAGCTGTGTGAGTGAGCGGCGGCCATGTTTTCTTGTTCAACCTTTGATTCCTTCTAAAGCTTGCCTAACAGTATCTAAAACCTATCATTTGTATAAAGGGAAACCCAACAATAAATTGTATCTATGCAAGATGGCCCAGACTTATAAGTGACCCTACCAAGATGGCAGATAAGACCGAACACCAAGATTGCCAATGAAATAGGCATTTGAGCCAGCCCATTGGCGCATACCCCTTGTCCTTTCATTAATCAGGGCTCACTCCTTTGGACCCTGCTCTATCGAGGTGTGTTATTCTGTAAAGATATGTTCTTCTCTTCCAGGTTGACCTCGATATTGCGTTCCATCTTCTCAGTCAACAAGGATCTTTTCACTATGCATACAACTGGTCAAAGATGAACGTAAAAGTTAATACAAATGATTTATTGGGTATTGTCTACACACCTTGCGTGGCCACCCTTCGAGGTCCATTAGATTCGCTCAGGAGATACTGAATCAGTAGGCTTCCCCCAAGTTGAGATTCGAAGTGTCCATTAGTGGGACAACCCAGGAGGTTTCTCTTAGTAAACCGCGAAGTCTTCAGGCTCGGAGTTACATTGTATCTCAGATTTCTGTTGATATTCCACAAGGTTGGTAACACATCTTGCCCAAAATGTCAGTTCCTGCCTTAGAGACTTTCCTACCAGTCCTTTCCTGCAGAGAAACTATACGATAACGGCATGGCAAGAGGTTGTAAAGCTATTCTGATACGTATAATCTTTATCAGAAACACTTTTTCCTGATACGATTGTTCCTTTACTTCCTCTTCTTCGCGTTGCTCCTCTGAACAAAGGTCTTGTCTATTTTAGACCTTTTGCGACAGATGCAAGGAATATGTTTTCTCAAAACGTCTGACCTTTCATATTCGCTTCATTATCAGCGTTTTTAACTTTCCCACCATAGCAGCTGCCGAGGTGAATTCATTAGCGAGCGGTTCTGATAAACCATTTTAATTTTACTTCCTCTGGCAATTCATGCATTTTCAAAATAAATGCTACAGATTAGCGTCAAGGGCATTAAAAACAACTCAATTATCGGAAATCCAGTTAGCAGCAGAACATTGAACAAAAGATGTTCCTGAAGGAAGATTATAAAGTGTGGTTGTTACTGGTTAGATTGGCTGGTAAGACTTTTTTTTGTAAACCTTAAGAGAAGCTGGAAAAATATTTGCTTTTATGCCCAAAAATGTAGAAATATAAAGAGGTAGTCGTAACAATTCAGTTGGACCAAAACTAGCCCCAAGACTGGCAACTTTCATCTCAGGCTGTTCACTGTTCAGTGATGACCTCTAAGGTCCAACTCGTACCTCGTGGTGGGAAAACCCACCGGGTTCCCTTAATAGCTCCACCAACCTTAATAATAAAAAAAATCTAAATCGAGTTTCTGAAAGGTGCAAATTTAGAGATTATGGGTTTTTTAATCCATACTGAAGTAAACCAAAGAATTGTATGATATTGAAGCAATAAGAACGCTCTGTTGCATACAAAGCATGGAGAAGACAACACAACATTCTTCACAGGTTCTTCTCCAGTTCAACCACATATACAGAGATGGCCTGGACTGGAGATAACGAAGTGACGCCGGAACTTTAAGGCCGGTGGCCACCTAATGGCGTAGGTGCAGCTGACGGATGGATGTGACAGGCCGCACGTTATGTTTTTATGTGTTATATCCAGACAGCACTCGATTTTTTGCTGGAGTGGCGGATCAGGTCTTGCATGGGGCGCTGCTGGCCACCAGCCCACCGGGCATTTGCTTGGTCTACCAGATGGCCATTCCCGGGCCTGGAGATGGGCTAATCCCTTACAGCTGTACGGTTCTGCATGATGTTACATCCCCAGACTGTGACAATGGACCTGTAAGAGAATTTCTTTTTTGGAACGTAAGGTAAGGAAGATATTGTATAAAGTAATCATCTCTTCTTCATTTCCTTATGTAGCTGAATCAGTTGGTCCTTCGGGAGTCTGGCCCCGTTATAGCTTTACCCAACGTGACCTCTGTTTCCCGGTCCTGCAGCATCCGTATATGCGGTATATTTAAACATATCTTATGGCTGTAAGATTATGGCAAAATATTAATAAATAATACATTTATCAGTAGAAGGATTCCTGAATACCTAGTTTTATTTTTGCACATCGGGTTTTTTTTTAAGTTTGGTAAATAATTCTCACAATGCTGCGATTCAGGGATGCTGAGCAGGAACGTTACCTTTATAGCTGCTCTTTTGACTTAGGGTTCTGACAGGGGTGCAATTTCACCAGCCGCAAGTTTCTATTTCCATCTATCAATGTTGCCAAGAAAACGGTAATAATAGTTCATTTTTTTCTTATAATTTTCTCTTTATGTTTAACCCTTTTTACTTACTTCTGGGAAATACATCATTAGGAAAAAGTAAACCTGTATATCGGACCAGGACCCGGCAGTTTCAAAGAAAATTTGTTGCTTGATTTGGACTTTGCTACAAGATCCCTGATAGCCGATATATTCTATATTTTTTTTTTTTTATTGTTTTATATAGCACCATCAAATTCCGTAGCCCTGTACAATGGCTAGTAGTAGTACTAGTAGAAACATAATTAAGACATTTTGAGCAGTCCCATAGATTAGATAAACTAGCCATTACCAAAAGGCATAGTCAGAAAGCCAATTGATGCAGCACAGAAAGGATCCAGTTAGGGTCATCTAAAGGACATAGCTTTAAGACATGGCCATATGTTCAATTGATATTACACACTTCAATTGATATAACACACTTTACATAAAACCCAATTTCTTTAAATCATTCCAGTGGACTCATGCATCTCACTCTCACAAACAGGTAGCCTGAACTTTTCTATCATTATTAAGCACATATTCCCACGTGAGCGGACAAGGCCTATGGGCAAGGGAAGCATATGCAATATGTGTTTCTTGAAATGATCCGTCTGCCTTGAAGAACACGACGGACTCACATCTCACCTCCAGTAAACACCCAATACTTTCATAAAATAGTTCAAGACTATGGATATTTTTTCCTCTTTCAGGTTCATTAGTGTTGGGAATTTTTTATATTCTTAATAGTCTTTACTAATAAAAAAAAAATCTATTCTTTTTCCCCTAATAGAGCACTCAAAATTAACTTTCATTGTTGTAAATAAAAAGGAAAACAGATCAGTGGGCTCAAGAAAAAAATAAATAAAATAAAAAACACCGTGTGTGTCTGGCCAGACAATAAAACCTGGAAATACAGTCTGTTGGCCGTATCCGTATCCTCTCGGGTTGGAAGGGAGAGAAGGACGTTACTTCTAGAAAAATACTGTAATGATGCGTTCTTGCCTACCGTGTTCATAAAACGTTCAATTAACTCATTAAAATGTTTCCATCCTCCATGATGCTCATTCCACCCAATAACTTTCATATCATATGCGTCTTCAGAAATCCAATCAAAAATGGAGAGGAAATGATATAAATACAATATATAAATAATAAAAAAATACACTTTCCACAAAACTAAAATTCCCCAAAAAATACTTTGGCTAAAAGGTTTAAAGAACTAAGATAAAATCTAATATAACATATATAGAAGTACATATAGGTATTTTCCATATAGTCAACGATTGGAGGAAAGGAGGAAAAAATGAAAGATAAGATTATGGAGCTCTGTGCCGTCAATACCTCTCAAACTTTTCCCAAATCCTACATTTTATAGTTCTATACGCTATATAAACCCACATCATGGCGCTACACATTAAAATAAGTGATTTATTGTATTACAATTCCTCGTTATGGGAGCAGCCATCTTAACTTCCTGTCCTGAGGATTTGCAAGATGGCGGCCGCGGAGAGGGCAGCGCTAAACATTATGTATATTTTACCACTAATTTCCGTAACTATTCGAAATAATTATATTCTAATCATTATATACTATAATATTTTTAGAATATTAGTTAGGAAAAAGACACTGCATAAAGGGTTTTTTCCTCAAAACGGAATAACTAAACTTTATCTGCTTCATTCCAAAGGAAGCTGTTTTGATGAATCATGAATAGATCGCAATCAAAAAAACAAACTAATTTAAAAAAAAAAAGATACGTGACAAAAGAAAACTGGGATATATCCTGCAACGAAGGGTTGAAAGGACAATAATGACGGAATATATTTAGATTGGCGAGTGAGGGACGTGACCGTTTAGATGCAAGCTCATTTCATTCAGCGCTGAGGTCTGATTCATTCAGACGCTGACAGTATTAAGGATAAAAAAAACAAACAGAGACGTGAGGAACATGACAAAGGGATTTACGAGTCTCAAGAAGCAGAGCACAAGGTGAAGAACGATATAACCAAAAGGGGTGCCTGATATAGACAGACTGGTGAAGTCAACAATGGATTTTTTAATGGGCAGTCTAATAGATATCAATCAATCAAATCGATGAGAGCGCTTTCCCTGTATGCGCACATGGGGGTCTGAAGAGACCCCACACCGCCCATGGCGTTCACCCAGCCAGGACTGGAGCTGAATGGCGGCAAGTATGTAACGTGCAGGGAGATGTGGTCGGCCAATCAGCTGGGGGACGGGGAAAGGAGCAAATACATATGGGGGGGATTCTGCAGAATCCCCCAAATGCATTTGACAAGGGAACACCAGGGACCACTCAGTTATCATAAGGCGTCCATTAAAAAATGACAGAAAATTCCACCCCCCTCAATACCATAGTTTTGGAAGAAACAAGAGTTGAAGTTAAGCCACGTGCCTCATGATGTTGACGTTGCTTCACAAAGTAATTAGTAATCTCATCCGCTATAATAGAAGTGAACAGACGTTCAAAGTTTCTTCACTACTTTGGCAGGCTTCGGCGTTCCAAAAAGAGGAGAAGTACTTAGCGGCTTTGTCTGTTGGTGCATTACATGGTTGCCCATTCTCCAGACCTGGTCCTACCATCCTGACCAAGGCTCTGCTAAATCAGAAGGAAGGATATATTTTGCTCTAATTATAATTTTAGGGAGTTTAAGGAGAACTTGCACCAAGACAAGTGGAATGATAAAGGAAATGTCATTGATACATTTAGTTGAGAATTTCTGACATGCATTCTCTTCTACAAGAAGCTGTTTCCTGAGACGCAGGCGCGAGCGAGCCAACATTTTTGAAAAAAAAAGGAAACCATCACTCAGACATTCCATTTACTGGCTAAGGTTTC